>CAUYPK010121203.1:0-11177 GCA_963574355.1 Loris lydekkerianus | reverse complement strand
AATGTGATCTTCAATTACATCTGCCATATCTTTTCTTGAGGGGGTTGATCTGTTCTGGTTATTCATGTTACCAGAGTTTTTCCACTGATTCCGCCCCATGTTTATTTTACTTCCTTTCATTTTCCCCTTGGGGCTTTATTGAGGGCCCGTACAGTGTTGTGGCCTGAGAAACTGGAGCCCTGTCTGGTGTGGTGAGGCTCAGTGCTTCTGTCTTGTTTTCAGATGGTTTCTGTTCAACTGTAGTGTAAAATTTACTCTGGGTTGAAGTCTCAGCTGTGGGGAAAAAACCAGTGGTTAAGTCACCCCACCTGCACACCTCTGGCACCAATTAGAAAAGAAAAATCAAACCTTCCTACAACTGCACACCCAGGGCACCACCTGAAAAGTCCTCAGTCTATTGGTTCAGTTCAGAGGGTCCAAATCATTTGTCTCAATTGGCACCTGTCTCAGTTGGGAGAGTTCAAGAGGTCTCTGGGGACTGGATCTCAGGGGTCTGGTGACTACTCTGATATGGCTTACTCCAGTGCTGCGTGGAGTCAGGAGGAGCCACCTAGCAAATAGATCAGTCTGAGAAGATTGATGTCTCCTTCCCCTCTTTGCCACTCCCTCGGACCCAGTCACTGGTATCTCTGCAGATGGCTGACCCAGTAACCTGTAGTGAACAGATACTCTAGGGGGTTGCACCTGCCTGAATCACAAGGAAATCTGCTAGGGGGACAGGCCTCCAGTTCTGAGAGTGGGGGTAAAGGAGAGTGCTCTGAGCCCAGAGCTGAAGCTCACACAGTTTTGTGTCTGGCCGCATCACTGCCAGAAAACAGCCGCCACTCTGCATCTCTGGAAACCACTGCACTGGAGCGGTTTCGTTCTAGCCATCCATTGTCTCCTCGCTTCCACGCCCCAGAGATGGCGTAGTTCAGGCACTGAGCACACCACAAGAGGTCACCCAACAATCCGGACTTCTGGGGGGCAGACCCCCAGATCCCCAAGTGGGAGTGGGAGGGAGTGCTGGGAGCTCAGCGCTGGAAACACTCACTCAGTTTTATGCCTGGCCGTATTGCTGCCCAAGGAGGGCTGCTGCACCACCCTGCAGGGAAGTGCCACTGAGACATAGCTCCCCCTCAGCCAGGTGCCCTCTCCTCGCTCTCGTGCCTCAGTGCCAGCACTGTCCAGTCACAGCTCGGGGACTGTCCGCTCCCCTGGAGGAATCACCCTAGAATCAGATATCCTTTGGGACAGGCCCCCAGACCCCTGTTTGAGAGTGGGAAGGGAGCGCGGGGAGCTCAGCGCTTCAAAAGCTACAGTTTCACTCAGTTTTATGCCTGGCCATATTGCCACAGGGAATTGTTGCAGAAAAGTGCCGCGTGGCGTGACTCTCCCT
This sequence comes from Loris lydekkerianus, assembly GCA_963574355.1. Taxonomy (NCBI): domain Eukaryota; kingdom Metazoa; phylum Chordata; class Mammalia; order Primates; family Lorisidae; genus Loris; species Loris lydekkerianus. Next base: position 9,799 of record CAUYPK010121203.1, on the reverse strand, counting down.
CAGCCATGTGCTCCTCACTCCCATGCCTCAGAGTCAGTGCTGGTCAGTTGCAACTCGGGCTCTGTCCACACCCCTCCCCTCGATAAATCACCCAAGAATCTGAACTCCTGGGGGACAGACCTCCAGACATCCATGTGAGTGGAGGGGAGTGCTGGATTGCCGGCAAAGATATTTAAAGTTTTATACAGTTATATGCCTGGCAGGGGAGCACCATGGCACCCTAGTAAGGGAGGTAGGTCCAGTTTTTAGAAGGTCACTCCCATGAAGTGAAGTGGGAGGGGCTTTAATTTCTTCCCTTTTGTTTGTGGGGCTCTCAAGCCGGTCTCATGGGGGAGGGGGGCTCCCATCAGCTTGGTGATGGATTTTGTACCTTTTGTTTGCGTCCTTGTGGTCTCAGCTCGCCTCAGTGGTGTTGATGTGCATTCTTCAACCTTCTCTCTTGGTACAGCTTGAATTCTCCAGGTTACTTACTAAATTTCCATCCCTTAACTCTCCTTCTGGATGGGAGCCTCTGTGGAAAGCTGGCTTCAGTCCACCATCTTATCTCCTCCCCCCGACATGGAACCAGCCCTTGATTTTAAATGCTTCTAACTCAGCTATTCTTTATCTGAGCAAGTAATTAAATAGTCTTAATTTCCTCAAATGTAAAATGATAGTTACTATCTATTGGATTTGAATTTTGGTGAAACATATGCAAGATCATGTATCTAATCCACTAATCACAATGCATGATTCATTATAAGCACTCAATAAACAGTAGTCTGCTACTCAAACACCTCATATTATAATGGGGAAAACTTCTTGAACACAAATTATTATAATATAAGTTAACAAAAATAATTCAAGTTATGAATATCACTTCTGGTGGAGGAAATTAGGAAAAGTATGATAGAGGAAATGAGATAGCTTTGAACACTCAATGGAATTTTAACAAATTGAAAACTGCACTTTTGTGTGTTTGTGTGTGTGTTCATGTATGTACCTTTGGGGGGCACTCATTACATGTGCTTGAGAAGGTAAGTCATAGACAAAACCACAGAAGTAGGACAGAGTAAGTAATAAAAATTGGACTATTTTTGAGAGTCAAAAGAACATGAGGTGAAATTCCAGGTTTATTATTAATTTAAAAGTGATAATAGTAAGTCACATCACATCACATTGTAAGAATGGACAAGTAGCATCATGACTCTAACCATCAAGGACTCAGTTTCCTCATCTTTTACATGAAGAGATTCAAATAGATCAGAAATTTTCTACTGGATTCTGTTGTATGGCAGACATTCAAAATTAGTGAATAGTAACAATGAAGTTCATTAAGACTACAGCACTTTAATCTAGGAAGCTTTTATTTGGCATTCTACATGTTTTAAAAGTTTTGTTGTTTTTGCTGTTGCCTTAAACTATATATATGAGCTAGTGCTTTTATGAGTCTATGGAAAATATTACAAACTTTTTTAAAAGGTGACCACCATGTAGAGAATATTTTTCTTCTTCTTTTTTTTTTTTTTTTTGCAGTTTTGGCCAGGGCAGGGCTTGAATCCACCACCCCTGGTATATGGGGGCACCCTACTCCTTGATCCACAGGTGCCACTCGAAATTATTTTTCAATACTTGGTAAAATTTTGTAGTGAATATTTTGTAAATTAAGGTATGTTTAGTTACAATTTCCCATTTGTTTTATGTATGAAAACTTTTGTGACACCCTGTTGTGAGTAACAGAGTTTTACTGGAGTGTATGTTGCTTGTGAAAAAGCAGTAATCAGCACAAACTGGAAAGGTAGGCTGAGACTGGTCACAGAGGACCCTGAAGAACAGATTGATGAATGTACACATTATTTAGAAGATAGTGAAGAGCTATGACGATTTTCTGCCACAATAATAAGATGATAATTGTGATTTTTTAAATAAAATTTGTGGAAAATTCTAGACTTACATGCAGCTATAAGAAATAACACAGAATCACAGCCCCTACTTCTGAGATGATACAGTGTTCCATATCCCAGGAAACTGATGCCTTGGCTAAGCAGAGCAGTTGCGGCCCACTTTAAGCCTGACCTGGAGTGTCATCTCACCTCCTGGGGAACAGGAGACTTCCCAAACATAGCATCTATGCCACCACACATATAAGCTACCTTGGCTAAGATAAATAACTTCCCGGAGCTCAGGTGATGTGGTGCCAAACATCCCAGGTGACCAGGGTATAGTCTGAGGTAGACCACCCCACTCTTTGGCCAAAGAGCACATCATTCTTTTTCTGGGAAACTGGACTAGATACCCAGAGTCTGAACTGCTGAGGTGCCTTGCCTTCACAGTAGATAAAGATACTTGTCTTATCTACTATGTCTCCTTCCCCAACAATACTGCAAATTTTTGTTTTATATATGATAGGTGCTCAGTAATTTTAATGAATTGAAATGAATTGAATCTGGTTGCCATCAAGTTAGGATCTTGATACATATCATATATCTGTTTTTATTTCCTGATTAGGGAAGTTGATGCAAATACAAAATGACTGGAAATATTTGCCTTTAGTAAGGATACTTTTAGTTGTAATAGTAAAGTAAATGCTCAGTTACTTCATAGTAATCACTCCATATTTAGATAACATTATTTGTATGGACTGAATTCAAAATGTAAATGTTCTGCATTCCTAAAATGTTTTTATTTTATTAAATCTATGTTTCTTTCCTAATTTCTAGTCAGATCATCTTAAGCTTATTTCTAAAGCAACTTCCATGTCTGTATTCACCATAGGTATTTTATTTTCTTATCTGTCTAAGGGAAAGTGCAACAGATAATCAGCTGAGTTCTAGTTCCGGCTCTGCTGTAAAATGTAGATAATAGTACTTACCTCAGAACAATTTGTAAGAATCAAGGTCAAGGATAAATGTGAAATAAATGGTTGTGAAAGAAAGCAAAACAAGACATTGAAGTCAGGTATTATTGGATGATTTACTGATTTTCAAGGAAAATATTGGATCTTATAACCCATTAAAGGTTCTACTTAAAGGAAGATAAAATTGTTATTTTTCTTTCTTAATTACAGAATAAGATCCAGAAAAATACAGAACAGCTGATATGATTAAGTAATATTAGCAACCAAAAGACAAGAATAAACAATTAAATTGCTAAGTGAATGACCTGCCAAAAATCAGTCTGGCACGTAAACCTAGATCCAGCTTTATTCCAAATGTTTTCCCTTGCTGTTTGCATTTCATCCTAATGATATTTTTGAAGTATACAGAAACATAAAGCCAGAAATGCTTTTGCTGAAGTTATCCTTGGTCCTTTCCCTTGATAAGATCTCTTGAAGCTCTCAGGTAACTTATGATTCCCATGGGGAGAAAATGCTTACTGATTCAAGGAGTCACCATAAAATATGGAAACTTAACATTATTTTTCAATAATATAGCTATTTATGAATCAAGGCATTTACATTATACCTAAAATCACATGATGTTTTAACTGGATGGCCTGCATGTGGAAGGGAAAAAAAACCTTCAAGATGGTAAACATGAGACATCTTCTAACCAGCCACTCTTAGAAAAATTCAGGTAAGGGTATTCCAGTTACCTCTCACTGGATTTTACAGTCAAGAATCATTGTTGCAAGGACACAGTGAGACAACAACTGAATTTATGAGTGTGGAGGGCAACTCCAACACCCAAATACAGGCAAGGAAACTAAGGAGAAGGAAGAGGAGAGAGAAAGAAAAGGAAGGAAGTGAAAAAGAAGAAAACACACATGAGGAGGAACCACCACCACCAACACAAAATACTGGCAACATGAAAACCCAGAACAAATCAACACCTCCAAGGTATCATGAGGCAGATACCACAGAGGATCCAAGCTATAGAGTAAGTATGAATGGGAAAAACAATGAAAAGAATCAAAGAAAAACTGGATAATAATTGAAAGGAAATCCATTAGCTGATCCAATAAATGAATGAAAGGCATGATGAAATTAAAATAGGACATATTGGAACTTAAAAAATTGACAGAGTCATTCAGAGAACTTAAAGATTCATTAGTCAGTATCAATAACAGATTAAACCATAGAGAAGAAAGAATCTCAGAGCTGAAAGATGAAGATCCTTTGATAACTTAGGCATTTACAGAAGCAGAAGAAAAGAGAGTTAAAGTTGTGCAATCTCTTAGAGAATAATGGGACTTCACCAAGCTTACAACCATAGGAATTATTGGTATTACTATAAGAGAAGAAGACCGACCCAAAGCCATGAAAGCCCTACTGGAGGATATCATTGTATCATTAATGAAAATTTCCCAAGCATCACCAAAGGTTCTGACACTTTACTTTTAGATGAATATTGAACACTGGTTTGTCTCAATACAAACAGAGCATCTTCTGGATACATTGTAATGAAATTGGTCAAGGTCAAAATAAAACAGAAAATTCTACAAGCATCCAGGAGTAAACACCAGTTTCTAACAAGGGAAGATCCATCAGGATGATAGCAGACTATCAGCTGAAACTTTTCAAGCCAGAAGAGAGTGATCATCTACTTCTAACCTTCTAAAAAAAATTCAGCCTAAGATTATGTATCCTGCTAAATTCAGTTTCATATTTAATGGATAAATCATTTACTGCCATGAAAACACTAAAAAAAAATTAACCACAAGAAGACCAATTCTGAAGGAGGTACTCAGATCTATTTTTCACACTAACTATCGCAATACACCTCCAGCAAAATAGACACCCAGAAAGTAAAGAGGAAAACAGCTTTCACAGTGGTGAAAGGGATAAATGTAAGCAATAAACCTTCACAAAATAAGATGAACAGAACTCCACCATACTTATCAATTCTCCCTGTAAATGTGAATGGATTGAATTCCCCAATGAAGAGGCAAAGTTTGGATGAATGGATAAAAAAATGCAAGTCAACTATATTCTGACTTCAGGAATCACATCTAACCTCCAAGGACAAAACAAGACTTAGAATTAATGGTTGGAGAACAATATTTCAGGCAAATGGAAATCAGAAGAAAGGAGAGGTCATAATTTTATTTTCAGATTCAAGTGGGTTAAAATCAATAAAAATAAAGAAAGACAAAAATTGTCACTATATATTTGTCATGGGAAAAATAAAATAAGAGAACATTTTACTTCCAAATCTATATATACCTAACTTAAGTGCTCCCAGATTTAGAAAACAATCCCTAAACCATATTGTACCATTTGTAGGAACCATGAGTAGGAATAATATGATACCCTATGACACTATAAGAGGAGGGGAATTTAGCAACCCTCTAACATAACTGGAAAGATTCTCTAAATATAAATTAAACAAAGAAACCAGGGACTTAAATAAGACCCTGTAATACCATCCCAAAGCTAACAAATATATGTTCTTGTTGTCAGCCCATCATAATTGAAAATTGATCATATCTTGGGAAACAAATAACATTTCAGCAAACTTAAAAGAATTAAAGTTATACCTTCCATCTTTTCAGACCACAAGGGAATAAAGGTGTAACTCAACTCAAACAAATACCTTCATCACCGAATAAAGTTATGAAAACTACACAACTTTATACAGAATGAAGTCTTGGACAAGGGGGAGAAAATGAAGAAAATTACTAGATTCCTGAAACATAATTAAAATAAAACCACAAACTACTAAAATTTGTGGGATATTTCAAAAGCAGCCCTAAGAGGAAAATTTATCACATTAGATGCCCATGTCCAGAAAACAGAAAGAGTGTACATCAGAAACCTAATGAATAATTTCAAGCAAGTATAAAAAGAAGAAAAATCTAATCCCAAACCTAGGAGAAGAAAATAAATAACCAAAATTAAATCATAAATAAATGAAATTGAAAAGAAAGGAAGCATTCAGAAAATTAACAAAAAAAAAGATGTTTTCTTAAAAAGATAAATAAAAATGAAAAACTTGTGGCTAGATTAACTAGAAACAGAAAAGTAAAATCTCTAATAACCTCAATAATAAACAAAAAGGGGAAATAACAACAGATACAAGAGATACAAGAGACTATCTCTAACTACTACAAAACATCTATGATAAAAAAAATGATGATGTGGAAGAAATGGATCAATACCTCCATCACACAACCTCCTTCCACTCAAGCAGAAATAAATATATCTCTTGATTAATTTTTTTGAGACAGAGTCTTCCTTTGTCACCCTGGGTAGAGTGCATACATACATAAATTGCTTAAGCAATTCTCTTGCCTCAGCCTCCTGAGTAGCTGAGACTACAGGCATCTGCCACAACACCCGGCTTTTTTTCTTTTCTTTTTTTTTTTTTTTAGAGATGAGGTCTCACTTTGGCTCAGGCTGGTATCAAACCTGTGAGCTCAGGCAATCCACCCACATCAGCCTCCCAAGTGCTAGGATGATCCACCATGCTCAGCAAGAAATATGTCTCTTGAGCACACCAATATCAAGCCCTAAAATTGAAAAAAAAAAAAAAAAAAAAAAAAAAAAAAAGAAAAGCACCCAACAAGATAATCCTGGACCAGAGGGTTTCACACCAGAATTTTATTAAACCTTCAAAGGAAAAATTGTACCTACAATTCAGAACCTATTCCCAAATGTTGAAAAGGAAGGAATCTCCCAACACCCAACACATTCTATAAAGCAAACATCACCGTAATAACAAAACTTGGAAAGGATCCAACAAAAAAGTAAAACTACTGATCTATATTATTAAAGAATATCAAGGCAAAAATGGTAACTAAAATTCTGGCAAACAGAATATAGCTAGTCATTAAAAAAATCAAACACCATGCTCAAGTAAGCTTTATCTCAGGGATACAAGATTGGTTTAACGTATGCAAATCCATAAACGTAATTTACTAGATAATACAAGCAAAAACAAAGACCATGTGATAATCTCAATTGAGGCAAAAAGAAACAAACAGAACAAAACAAACAACAAAAAAAAACATTTAACCATATTAGGCACCTTTTCTGTTAACAATGCTTAATGAAATAGGCATAGATAGAACATTTCTTATTCTGATAGAAGGCATCTATCTAAACCCACAGCTGATATTATACTGAATAGTTTAAAAAATGACATCATTTCCACTTAGAACTGAAACAGGGCAAGGATGTCCACTATCTCTACTACTGTTTAACATAGTGTTAGAAGTTCTAGTCAATAAAATCATGCAAGAGAAGGATGCCAAGGGTATTCTTCTCCTTTAGGAATAGCTGTGATTTGGATAGTTGTGTGTTTGGAGTGACATTACCATATGTCACTCAGAGATATCTCTATTTTTTACTATCTTCTTTTATGCCTCTTTGAATCATTAGGTTAGTTCAAAGTCTTGTCTTCAATTTCTTAATTCATTCCTTCTCCATGCTCCATTGTATTGCTGAGACTCACTATTGTGTTTTTATCTCCTTGAATGCCTGTCTAATTCCTTAAGCTCTTCTATATTTCTCCTACTTATGTCTATGCCCATCTCCTTGGGAACTTTGTCTTTTATTTCACTAATTTCTTGAGACAGTTTTTGAACTTCTCTTTGGATTTCTTTTTCCATCTTCTCCTCTATTTCATTCATTGTGTTTGCCATCCATCCTCTGAATTTTATTTTTGACATTACAACAATTTCTCAATTTCTCTATCAGCAGTATTTTCAGCTATATCTCTCTTGCAGTCTCTTGGAGGAGTTGATTTGAAGATTTTTCATATTGCATCTGTTCTTCTGATTCCTGCTCATGTATATTTTCAGTTTATTTATATATTTATTACACCTTTTAAAGCTATACTCCAGGTTGTTCCTAAATAGTTATTGAAAGATAATACCCAGGATATGGAACTAACCATCCTTTCACCACTGTTCAAATGAGATGCAGCTTATACATGTGGCCCTTTCTGCATGCAGAGCTCCATTTCAGGGATGCAGATTCTAAGAGTCCCTGTGAGTGGGCTTCATTTTCTCCTAGTTGTGTGGGGTGAGGCTGGTGGCTGTACCTCCAGGTTTTGTTTCTAGACTGGGGGCAGTTCCTGTCTTTAGAGCAAATAGGCTTAATACACATATAGAGAACATTCTATACCAATAAAATTGAGTATAATTTCTACTTATCGGCTCACTGATCAAACTACAAACGTGATCATATCTTAGGACACAAATAAAATGTCAATAAATTTATAAGAATATAAATTATACCTGTGTCTTTTTGTACCATCACAGACTAAAACTAGAACTCAACTACAGCAAAAATCTTCCTTGCCACATAAAATTATGGAAACTAAACAACTGCATCGTGAATTACTACTGGGTTGAGGAGGAGATAAAGACAATTTTTTTTTTTTTACATTTTTCTAATAAAATGGTAATAAAACTAAAAGTTATCCAAACATGTGAGATATTGCCAAGATGGTCCAAAGAGGGAAATTTATAACATTCAATGGCAAATTCACAAAACAGAAAGAGTACAAATTAATTACCAAGTAAACCATTTCAATGAGCTAGAAAAGGAAGCCAAAACCTGGTAGAAGAAAATAAATAACTAAAATTATGTCATAATTAAATGAACCTGAAAATGTAAAAACCATTTAAAAGACCATGTAACAAGAAGTTGATTATTTAAAAAGATTGATATCATTGATAAACCTTTGGCCAGATTAACTAGGAACAGAAAGTAAGATCTCTAATACTCTAACACTCTCAATCAAAAATGAAAATTGGGAAATAGTAACAGATACCACAGAAATACAAAATATTATCATGTAGTACAAAACAAACAAACAAACAAAACTATGTGTACAGAATCCTTATTTTACAAATGGTACTTGGAAAACTGGTTAGCCACATGTAGAAGACAGAAATTAATTCCACAACTGTCATGATTTACAAAAATTGGCTCTTACTAAAAGAAAGTGGGAGAAAAATGTTTACAACATTGGTCTTGGAAAAGGTTTTATGGAGAAGATCCAACCCCTCTGGCAATTTCAGAAACATAAAAAATAAATGAATGGGACATGATGAGACTAAAAAGCTCCTGCACAGCTAAGGGTACAACACCTAAAGCACAGAGACAAATATCAGACTGGGAAAAGATATTTGCATGCTACAAGTCAGACAAAGGGCTGATAACTATAATCTACAGAGTACTCAAACGAATCAATGAGAATAAACAATTCAATTTATAAGAGGGGAGAAGACAGGCGAATTTCCAACAAATGAATAAAATGCTCATTGTCCCTAATTATCAAAGAAATGGATAGCAAAACCACCCTTAGATATCATCTAACCCTGGTGAGAATAGCGAACACCACAAAATCCTAAAGCTGTAGATGCTTGGAATTTGGAAATAAAACAGGGCTGGTGGGAATGCAAACTAATACAGCATCCATGGAAAGAATTATGTAGAATCCTCAAGCTAAAAGACCTTTCATTTGATTCTGCAATCCCATTACTAAGTATCTAACCAGAAGAAAAAACTCATTCTACCACAAGTACATTTTTACTATAATATTCATTGCAGATCAATTCACAATCACCAAGATGTAGAATCAACCCAACTGTCCATCACCTTACGAATGGATCAATTAAAAAAATAATTATATATATATATATATATATATATATATATATATATATAATATAAAATTATAAATATAAATATAAAATATATTTATATATATATATGAAATTATATATATATATATATATATATATATATATATATATATATATCACAGAGTATGTACATATATATTTCATAGTGTATATGTGACTGCCGTAGTGTTTGTATATATATAACCAAAACAGGAATAGTAACAAAAATTGACTCTCTCTGGAT
>CAUYPK010121201.1:0-15469 GCA_963574355.1 Loris lydekkerianus | reverse complement strand
TTACATCCTTCGTATTAACCTAGATGGAAGTGGAAGATATTATTCTTAGTAAAGCATCACAAGAATGGGGAAGCATGAATCCTATGTACTCAATTTTGATATGAGGACAATTAATGACAATTAAGGTCATGGTGGGGGTGGGGGAAGGGAAGAACAGAGAGAGGGAAGGAGGGAGGAGGGTGGGGCCTTGGTGTGTGCCACAACTTCTGGGGGCAAGACACGATTGCAAGAGGGACTTTACCTAACAATAAATAAATAAAAAAGACTTAATAGATTTGACATGTACCCTTGCAACATACACCATAGGTGAGGTCCCCCCAATTACCCCCCCTCTACCCACCGTCTCCCCTCCCCCTCCTCTTTCCTCCTTCATCCTAGACAAATAGTTGAGCTTTATCTTCCATATGAAAGTGTGGATGATTATATATAGAAGTTCACTTTGTTCTTTGTTTTCTGGTTTGTTTTTGTCTTTAGTAATCCCACATTGTTTTTATAATTAGGAAACAACCTGTTAGTTGTACGGCTTTATCACTGCGGTTTATTCAAAGCTGTGATCTAGCTGCTGATCCTGGGTCCTGTTGAACCTGGAAGACAAAGAAGTCTGTTAATGCGCTGCCTGGTGTCCTGTGGGATGCTTGTGACTTAGTGATTATATGTAACAGTTTTTAGTGAATGAGTATGAAATAGAACCCAAGCCCGGATAACTCAGCATACCAGCCCTCAGGCCGCCCACACCCCACAGGGGCAGCTTGGCATATAAGTGGCTGGGCAGAGAGCTGGCAGGCTCCAGACACACACCTGGATATCGGGCAGCCTTCTCTGATGGTGCGGCTACGTGATATTTTCTCTCTTTGCTATTTCTGTTTTCTAACCTCTGTATAATACACCGTTGCCATAGTAAGGGGGAAAGGTTTGAAAACAAGAGAACAGTAGGGATAGATCTGAAGGAAATGCAGGACAGAGGAGCAGGTGGGTGCTGGGCATTCTGGAGCTCCGTCCCAGGACTCGGTTCCAACGGCTTAGTCTGTGGGAGCCCAGGACGTGCCTGGCCCGGCGCAGGGCACGGTCTGACTGTGGCCCTGGCTGCTCTGTATTTGACTAGTGCTGCATTTGGATCCGGGAAAGAATGCACAGCTGGCAAGGGAGGGCCCCCAGGAATGCATCTCAAGATTAGCAACTGGTTAGAATTTTTTTAACTAATAAAAAAATTGTATTTGCCTAGAGACATTCAGGATGTTAACAAAACAGCTGCAACTTTTTTCCTGCTGTTACCGAGTGATACTCGGTTAATAGAACAACAATTATTTCGTATAAGCTGCATCAGAAACAACTAAAGATGAAAAAACTACCATCCCAAATAGAACTGATTTGTGCTGTGCACCAAGAACCTGCTTTAAATTTCCATGGCGATTTACAACCCCCATACTGTGCCAGGCAAGGTTAATGGCTGTTGAAAATACCACCAGGACAGGGCTATCTAAAGACACATTCGGTAATGTGTTAACTATACAAGAAAAGACACTGAATAGTTTAAAAACAGTTTAAAAATCTTACATAACCTTATATTTCATTGTTCTTTTTTTTTTTGAGACAGAGTCCCCCTATGTCGCCCTCGGTAGAGTGCTATGGCATCACAGCTCACAGCAACCTCAACTCTCAGGCTTAGGCGATTCTCTTGCCTCAGCCTCCCAAGTAGCTGGGACTACAGGCTACGCCACAAAGCCCGGCTATTTTTTGTTGCAGTTGCCACTGCTGTTTAGGTCTCCTGGGCTGGGTTCGAACCTGAGGTGTGTCATACCCAAACTCCTCCTTCCTTCCCTCTCTTCACTCCCCCATTTCAGTTTTTTCCTTTAAAAGGAGTTGTATTGGGGGGGTGTAAATGCTTTATAGACAAGGAAAAAAAACACACACTAGAACCAACTTCCTCTCATCATCATCTCATCTCCCTTCTCCTCCTTTTCCGTTTTCATAGCGACGACTACCTTTTTTACCAGTCCGCTTCTCTCCCGGTCTCCCTGCAGTGCACAGGCTGGGATGTTCCCCTTTGATTTGGGAGTGATACGCAGAAGAGAACAAGAAAAAGGCCAAAAGAGGCCTCTTGGGTGCACGAGGATCCTTTTTTTTTTTTTTTTTTTCCTTTTAATTTATTTTTTGAGGCAGAATCTCACTTTGTCACCCTTGGTAGAGTGCAGTGGCATCACAGCTCACAGCAACCTCAAACTGCTTCGTTCAGGAGATCCTCCTGCCTCAGCCTTCCAAGTAGGGGGGACCACGGGTGCCCACCACCACACTCCACTATTTTCTTTTCTATTTTAGTAGTGATGGGGTCTTACTCTTGCTCAGGTTGGTCTGGAACTTCTGAGCTCAAACAATCCACCTGCCTCACTCTCCCAGAGTGCTACGATTATGGGCATAACACACCAGCTAGAGATATTTTCATACAGACTGAAGGAGGGACTTTGTAATAACAGACCTGCACTAAACAAAATTCTAATGAATGTGTTTTAGGGAGAAGGAGAGCAATCCTATGTGGGGACAAGAAGGAATAAAAGTAGTGGGTGTGTAAGACCATAAAAATATCTGTGGTGTTAGAAAAAAAGAACTAAAATTTTTAATGGCTGAGTGTAAGTTGGGAGGTGGTATTCTGAGTCCTTTTTGTTTGTTTAAGAGGAAGATAAAAGTAATGATAGATTAAGTATTCATGTTAAAATTTCAGCCAGGACTGCTAAAAAATGGAATATATAGATTTTTTTTTTTTTTTTGAGACAGAGTCTCACTATGTCGCCCTCAGTAGAGTGCCATGGCTTCACAGTTCACAGCAACCTCAAACTCTTAGGCTTAAGCGATTCTCTTGCCTCAGCCTCCCAAGTAGTTGGGACTACAGATACCCACCATAACACCAGCTATTTTTTATTGCAGTTGTCATTGTTGTTTAGCAGGCCCAAGCTGGGTTCAAACATCGGTGTACGTGGCTGATGCCGTAACCAGTGTGCTATGGGTACCAAGCCCTGCACTGGGATCCTTGAACCTCTTTTTTGTTTCCCCTGTGGGAGGGATGTAGGTTTTCCTTTCTCTGTCCTAACGGGCCCTGTCTGCTTTTCCATGCCTTCACATTGTTCTTCCTCGTGGCCTTCTGCTTCTCTGAGCACATCTTAGAAACCTCTGAGAGGGCGACTCAGAAACCTGAGAGCTGCTCCCCCAACATTCTGCACAGAGACTGCATGTGTTGACCTGCCTTGTCTCAACTTTTCACACTCTCCTTTGACCACGTTGAGTTGCTTTTCCTCCACGAGGCAGAGTCGCAAGGCAGAGTCACACAGTGCCCGTTGCTCACTTGCCCAGGCGCTGAATCCGCGGAGAGGACGGAGTGGGTGTGAGAGTGGGGGCCAAACGCAGCCTCCTCACTCGCCCCAGCCTTAACCAGACTGGTTAGATACCACTCAGTGGGCAGCAGAGTTGCAGTGTCAATGGCGTTCTTAGCCCAGCAATTATTTATTTAAAGATAAAGTTAAGCCTCATCAAAATTCTTTCAAGGATGTATGTTTATTGTTTTTTAAATGTAACCCCCACCTCCCAGGTCTGCCTTTTAACCTAGTGAAGTCTAATGAACACAAACAGGATCTGCTACTTTGAGGTCTAATCCTGACTGTTACTAGTCTGAGGGCTGATGATTAAAGACGGTCTGGCAGATTTGAGCCCTCACATTTATCCTGCCTTAGAAACCCCAGGAAAAAATGATTAACGTCAGCAATGATGGACACAGCTCAGTCATGATGGTTATGGGGCCTCGGCCCCTCTCAGACGCCCACCTCTGTGGTCACCTGGGCCGCATGCTGGCACCAGATGGAGCCTCATGTGAAGGCTCTGAGACGACTTCCAGGATGGCCAGGCTCTGCGTCAGGGCCCATGAGTGCTGGTTCCCAAGCTCTGCCCTTCCCTGCAGACTCAACTGAGCCACTGTTTGTACCAAGGCCGTGACAGTGATCAGGCTTCCTCACTGAACTCACTTTTTCACAGGTTGCCAATGCACCATCCTTGGAAATCAGATGTTGACTCATTACGATCAGGCCCACATCGCCCAGCTGTGTGAGCAGGCTGGCCTCCTGCAGCGGGCACTGGAGCACTACATGGACCTCTGTGACATCAAGAGGGCCCTGGTCCACACGCACCTACTCAACTCTAAGGTGGGTGCAGCCCGGACACTCCCGTGTGGCTGGGGCCATGCAGTGGTAGCCCCAGGTGCACCCTGATGTGTACCTGCTGGTCACTGTGAGGCCGCATCAGGACCCAGTCACACCCTGCCCGCAAACTGCCCACTTGGCAGAGTGTCTGGGCCCCATGTTGCCTTTCTCTCCAATGTCCACCTGTAACTTGACCTAACAGCAGAACAGAAACAACCTTTTAATACTGACACAATTAGCAAAAGCTAAAAATACTGATTATGTTCCAGTTTGCAGAATAGCTTTGGTACCAACTGGGGAACGTTCTGGGATGGGCAATTTAGGACAATATCTTGTCCCAAGTTTATGCCTTGCTCCCACGTTTCCCCATGGTGAACAGTAGTTGCTTTTCTGTCCTTAAGTGGAAATTCTTTATATTTTTGACCCTTGCGGGAATGGGGGACATCCAGTTATTTTCCAAGTCTTCTCAGTACTCAAGGCTGTGCACAGCTGTGGACAGACTCTTTTGTTTTTTAATTTTTATTTTATTTATTTATTTATTTGAGACAGAGCCTCAAGCTGTCACCCTGGGTAGAGCGTCGTGGCATCTCAGCTCACAGCAAACTCTTAACTCCTAGGCTCAAGCAATTCTCCTGCCTCCGCCTCCCAAGTAGCCGGGGCTACAGTCACCTACCACAACGCCCGACTATTTTTTGGTTGCAGCTGTCATTGTTGTTTGGCAGGCCCAGGCTGGATTCAAAGCTGCCAGCTCAGGTGTATGTGGCTGGCGCCTTAGCCGCTTGAGCCACAGGCGTCGAGCCAACAGACTTTTTTATTCCCAGTGGCTAGTCAGTTTCTTTGGCTCCTTGTTGCTGGAGGATTCTGTGGAGTGTCTGTGTGCCCTGCTGTCCATGAACATCAGACAGAACCTCCAGCTGTGTGTACAGGTGGCCTCTCAGTACCACAAGCAGCTAGGCACACAGCCCCTGGTGGAGCTCTTTGAGTCCTTCAAGAGTTATGAAGGTAAACTGCAGCCTCCGGCCCACCTGCCGTGCACCTGTGCCTCTTCTCCGGCATGCAATCTGCCCAATGAGGCTGGCCTGGTCGACTTCCTTTGTCCTTCTGGGGGTATCACAGCAGAACAGTGAGCTACAGTGAGGGTGGGTGCTTTGCTGGGACAGGTGGTGAGCTATCTGGCCTGCTCAGGGTAGAGACTGAGCATCTGTCCGGTGGGGCACCCAGCCACTATGCTTTGCCCGGGGAGCAAGCCTCCTCCTCGGAAGACACCCGAGGGAAGGCCAGAGCAGAGGATTGGGGGACTGAGACAGGAGTGGCAGCAGAGTAGCATTGGGGCTGCCTGTTCCCAGCCTATCATCAGAGCCTCGCAATTACAGTTAAGGACCTCAGCAAGAAGAGCATCCTCTGGGACATGTGCTATCTGTTACTGTCACCGGTATCTCCTGATGGACCTGCAGTGGCTGAGAACAATGTTAGCCTCTGTTGGGACTCACCATGCGGCTCAGACACGGTGGCCACCCCACCGTCTGCTCCAGGTCAGGCCGTGGCCTCCTCATGTGCAGCCTCCCCGCCCAGACTCTGTTGAATAGTGTCTGCTAGGACTCACTGTGGGTGTTGGTGGCCACCCCACCGTCCGCTCCAGGTCAGGCCATGGCCTCCTCGTGTGCAGCTCCCCCACCCCAGGGCCACTGCTCACTCTCCCTGTCCCCAGCACATCTTTGTAGAGCAGCAGCAGCACAGCCCTCAGGCCACCTTAGTGGGAATTATTCTTGAAGATAACCTGTACCTAGGCCCCCAGAAGGAACCCCCACACACTAAATATTCAATATTTCACATCAGAACATCCTAGGTATACCTCCCCAGGTGGAAACCTGACTAGCTACCTGTGTTTGGGGGAGATGTCAGAACAGACTTCATCTCAGTCGTAAGTTCTGAGTGTGCTGTCGGGACCCAGAGCACAGAGCAGGGTCGGCGGGGTTGGCTGCCAGCAGAGGGCAGCGATGCTATGGAGAGGGTGGGTGGGTGTCACAAGGACAGACAGAGTGGGTCCTCCTCGCCCAGAGCACAGAGCAGGGTTGGCGTGGCCAGCTGCTGGTAGAGGGTGCAATGCTCTGGAGAGAGTGGGTGTCACGAGGACAGACACAGAGTGGGCCCTCCACGCCCAGAGCACAGAGCAGGGTTGGCATGGCTGGCCGCCAGCAGAAGGCAGTGATGGCTATGGAGGGGGAACGTGGGTGTCCTGAGGACAGAGGGAGTGAGTCCTCCTCACCCAGAGCACAGAGAAGGGGGGTCAGCATGGCCGGCTTCTGCAAGAGGGCAGCGATGGCTTTGGAGGGGGCAGGCGGGTGTCACGAGGACAGACACAGAGTGAGCCCTCCTCACAGGACTCTTCCACTTCCTGGGCTCTATCATCAACTTCAGCCAAGACCCAGACGTGCATCTGAAATACATCCAGGCAGCCTGTAAGACAGGACAGGTCCAGGAGGTGGAGAGGGTCTGCCGAGATAGCAGCTGCTACAACCCAGAGCACAGAACCTCCTACAACCCAGAGCACAGAACCTCCAGCTGTGTGTACAGGTGGCCTCTCAGTACCACAAGCAGCTAGGCCCACAGCCCCTGGTGGAGTTCTTTGAGTCCTTCAAGAGTTACAAAGGTAAACTGCGGCCTCTGGCCCACCTGCTGTGCACCTGTGCCTCTTCTCAGGTGTGCTATCTGCCCGATGAGGCTGGCCTGGTCACCTTCCTTTTTCCTTCTGGAGGCATCATGGCAGAACAGTGAGCTACAGTGCGTCCAGCCCCTCCCGCGGCCTCTCTCCCAGGGGCAGGTGGGACAGACCGTGAGCAGAGCTTCCTAAGGTGGAAGCGAGATGTGTCTTGCCTCAGTCCCCAGAGACAGGTCTCCACTTAATGGTTCAAGGTTCTTAGAGGAACCGGTCTGTCACTTTAAGACCCTTTGTGGAGAGAAGCTCAAGGCTGTGCTCTTAAATGTCTGGCATGGGAGTGGAAGGAGTCAGGTTATTGCTGCACCATGATTCTCCACGCCCCCACCGTGCCCGTGGGTGAGATGAGGTGAGGCTGCAGTCATAGAGGCCACTCAGTGCTGGTGGCAGGAAGGGCAGGAGTCCTGCCTCTTTCTCACGTGACAGTCCTGGGTGCCTTGGGTTAATGGGGTGGCTTTCCCTTCCACCGTCCTTCAAGGACCAGCCTGCTGTCTGCTTTGCTGTCTTTAACATATCACCCAGAATGTCGCCTTCCCAGCCAGCAGGATGAGGGAGGAACACCGAGCAACCTGCATGGGTCTCCTCATGGTCCCCATTCCCTTGGAGGGAATGAAGTCACATGGTCATGCCTAAAATTCTAGGGAACCTAAGAAGTGTAAACAAGGACTGGACGTGTAAGGGAGGCGTGACTGTGGGGGCCCTGACCGTCCTGCCCAAGGGCCATCATTCTCTGGGAACGTGCACAGGTGTAAGAGGCCACCCTCACTGCAGGTGCACTGCTCTAGAGAGCAGCCTGGCCTGTGAGGGATTTACGAATAACAAGTTGCTTGTCTTAACCCCAAATATGTCTAGATTCACAGTGCGACTGCCAGATTTAACTGTCTTTAACCAGATAGTATCTTCTCTCCCCTGCTTGTTTCCCAAAGCAAACACAACACCACATGACAGCATATCCAGAACCAAGTCTCGTTCCGAACCCCCCTGTGGGCCACTTCCCAGCACAGGCAGTGCCCTCCATGCTGGGCTGTGAGCTGTGGGGTCTGGCTCGGCTGTCTCCACTCCCTGACCTGTTCTATGCCTTCGAACCCTCAGGAGGCCAAGCTCACAGACCAGCTTCCCCTCATCATCATGTGTGACAGGTTCGACTTCGGCACGACCTGGTCCTGTATTTATACTGCAAAGTACATTGAGACCTACGTCCAGAAGGTACAGCCGTCTGCTTGCCGTCTGCCCCCGGGTGGCCTCCACCCGAGGAGCTGCCTCTGACGCCTGAGCATTTCAGAGCCCGTCAGTCTCAAGGTGGCATATTAGTCTGCTGGGCCACAGATGGGCGGCTTAAACAGAAGGCTTTTACTTCTGACAGTTGTGGGAGCTGGAAATGCGAGATTGGGGTGCTGGCAGGTTTGGCTCCTGGTGAGGGCTGTCCTCTAGGGTTGCAGACCACTGCCCCCCTGCCGTCCTCATGCAGCCCTTCTGTACATGTACCCTCAGGTGTCTCTTCCTCTGACAAGGGTGCCAGCCCTGCTGGATTGGGGCCCCACACTCACCATTAGCTACCTCCTGAAATGCCCTCTCTGCAAATAGGGTCCCAGGGGGAGTTAGGGCTTCAACAGGAATTTTGGTAGGACACAGTTCAGCCCTAAACAGGAGCCCTGAGAGGGTCTCCCTGTCAAACCTTGGGAGGCTCATCGGTGACCTGCAGCTGCAGCACTGAGGCACCCCCTGACTCCTCCAGGTCAACCCTAGCCAGACCCCCGCTGTGGTTAGAGGGCTGCTTGATGTGGACTGTCCTGAGGAGGTGATTAAGAACTTACTCAAGGCAGTGAGAGGACGGTTCTCCACTGATGAGCTGGTGGCTGAAGTAGAAAAAAGAAATTGGTAAAGTGTCCCTACTTGGTGTCTCCTTTGTCACGTCTCTTGCTAAGTCTCTGACTCGTTCTCCAAGATGCTTTCATGGTTGGCCTCCTGACCCCAGAACTGTACACATCTTAGATCTAGTAATGGGTTATTTGCTATTGGTATTGAAGACTTAAGGGAAAACGTAACCATTGACGTCAATTTGGGAACCAGGTCTATCTTGATCCCTAGAGCAACCAGGAGTTGAGGGAGAGACTTTTGGCTGTGGGATGTTTCAAAAAGCAAGACTGGGAGGCCAGGGTTGCCCTAGAGCTTCCTTGAGATGTTCACAGTACCCTGCTTCTTTCAGAGGCTCAAGTTGCTGCTTCCCTGGCTGGAGTCCCGAGGGAAGGGAAGAGGGCTGTGAAGAGCCTGCCACTCACAACACACTTGCAAAAATCTACATCGACAGCAATGAGAGCCCGGAGCGCTTCCTGAGGGAGAACCCTCACTATGACAGCCACATGGTGGGCCGGTACTGCGAGAGGCGGGACCCACACCTGGCCTGTGTCACCTATGAGCAGGGGCAGTGTGACCTGCAGGTCATCAAGGTGGGCAGGGGATACTCTTGGCAGCAGCCCTGATACCCAGGCTCAGGGGGCCGGGCTCCAGATGGTGCCTATGGTGGCTGATCAGAGCTCTGTGTCTCTGGGGAAAGTGAGTCATGAGGGCACTTCCACAGACTTGACCTCTTAGTGACCTCGCTGCTTTTGGGGACCTGCTGCACCATCTGTATATTGTGTCCGTGGGCCCAGTTGGCCCCACTTCTGACCCATCACTTCTCTGCTCACAGTCCTTGATGTTGCCTGGTATTTGGAGGGTGAAATGAAACTTTCTGGCCTAACCCATGAGCTCCTCTGTGGACCTTCCCACCCCTGCCTGCCCAGCCACCTACCTGGCGCAGCCTGCAGGTCCTTGGGCACCTTCTGCTCCCAAGTGCCCTCGTACCCTCACCCCTGTCTTGGTGCCCCCCGCACAAGCCCTCCCCCATCTTTCTGACTGGGCTCCCTCCTGCCGGCCCCTCCTTGAAGCACTCACCCGGGTCTCCTGCCTCCGGCTGCCCAGGCTTGGATTTATTAGGTAATTACATTTTTAGGTTGAGCTATAACAAGTAGTTGGTGCTTACCATTTGACCTAAAAATCCAGCCCCTTGGATGGTTGAACGTAATGTTTGCACAGCTGTACGTTGCTGGCAGCTATCAGTCTGCTTGTCCCCAGCACCTCAGCGTACCTGCTGGGGAAGCTGTCTTTCAGGCGTGAGCTCATGGAGTCAAAGATGGGAAACAGTTCAGCAGCTTCACACACTGCCCTGGCTCTTGGACACTGGCCACAGAAGTGACTGGGCTAAGTAGACCCGGTCTTCCGCCTGGCAGTCTCGGGGGAACTGGCTTTTGTAAAGCTGGGATATTAGCTTATTTGATGCTAGTTAAGTCACTTTCCTTGTATCTTATTATACTAACTGTGGCACTCGCCTGTCCGTTTAGTGATGCTCAGTTTAGATAGCAAAGAAACACTCACTGAGGTCTGCTCTGTGCAAAGGAGCGCAGAGTGTGTGTGTGGGGGGGGCACGGCCCCCATGCAGCTGGCTCCACACCAGCCTGCTCTGGCTCCCTGCCACGTGTGCAGGCCGCCTGCCTCGCACGCACAGACACAGGCGTGCATCATTCAGCCTTGAGCCTGACACTGGGCACTCCATAGATGGAATTCTCACCAGAACTCAGCAAATGGCTCACACGTCAGAATGTTCCACTGGACAGTTAGGCATTTGAAGATCTGTGATTACAGAGAAGAGTCTCAAGATTAGTGAGCAAAAGCTTATTTTAAAGTTCTTAGGTGTTAGGCCGAGGTGGGAGGATTGCGTGAGCTCACGAGTTCTGAGACCAGCTTGAGAAAGAGCAAGACCTCGTCTCTACTGAAAATAGAAAAAAACTAGATGGGCGTCGTGGTAGACGTCTGTAGTCCCAGCTACTTGGGAGACTCAGGCAGGAGGCTCACTTGAGCCCAAGAGACGGAGGTTGCCGTGAATTATGATGACACCAGGGCATTCTACCTAAAGTGACAGAGTAAGACTCTGTCTACAAAAAAAAAAAAAAAAGTTTTTAGGTCTTGTGATGTTGCAGTACACGAGCTACTTATACCAGTCCTAGGCTCAACACTTTAGAGATGGTTTAGAGCTAGCTACATGTAAGTACTGAAACTTAAATAACAAGTTTCGTTCCTTGGTGCACACTTCATGTTAAGCACTCAGGAGCCTCCTCTGTCTAGAAGTGGTCGTACCAGACAGCACAGGGTAGAGAACATGTCCATCGTTGCAGAAAGCCCCATCAGCTGGGCAGAGGTGCTGGTGTGTGCTGTTACAGACCTAGGAAGGGGCACCTGGAGGCATTTCTCCCTGAGGAGCATGGTGTTAGCCCTGCGGGATGTGGGCGTCCTGTGTTCAGAGCGCAGGGGGCCCCACCGGCTGGGCAGAGGTGCTGGTGTGTGCTGTTACAGACCTAGCGAGGGGTATCTGGAGGCATTTCTCCCTGAGGAGTGTGGTATCAGCCCTGCAGGATGCTGGGCTGTGTCAGAGCGCAGTGGGCCCCACCAGCTAGGCGGAGGTGCTAGTGTGTGCTAGCTATTACAGACCTAGGAAGGGGCATCTGTGGGCATTTCTCCCTGAGGAGTGTGGTGTCAGCCCTGCGGGATGCTGGGCTGTGTCAGAGCACAGTAGACCCCACCAGCTGGGCGGAGGTGCCGGCATGTGCTGCTACAGACCTAGGAAGGGGCGTCTGTAGGCATTTCTCCCTGAGGAGTGTGGTATCAGCCCTGCAGGATGCTGGGCTGTGTCAGAGCGCAGTGGGCCCCACCAGCTAGGCGGAAGTGCTAGTGTGTGCTAGCTATTACAGACCTAGGAAGGGGCATCTGGAGTCATTTCTCCCTAAGGAGCGTGGTGTCAGCCCTGCAGGATGCTGGGCATCCTGTGTCAGAGCGCAGTGGGCCCCACTCGTCCACCACACGCATGTCAGGGACAGAGGGAACTAACTTATCTTGTCCTTTTATTGTCCAGCTGCTTGTGTTACATGCACAGTGGTCTCCTTTCAGGTCTGCAATGAGAACTCTCTGTTCAAAATCAAGGCCCGCTATCTGGTGCGCAGGAAGGACCTGACCCTCTGGGCTCATGTCCTCAAGGAGACTGACCCATGCAGGAGACAGCTGATTGAGCAGGTGAGGCTCATGGGGGATGTGTCTATGCCCGTGTTTGCCTCTGATCATTTTGCGGCTCAAGTCTGGTCTAATTGTTACATCTAAAACAGCTTCCTCCTCTTAAGGGCCTTCTCCCCTGGAGAAATAGCTTGTATAAAAATGATCCGAGGGTAAACTGACTTGGAGTTTATTGCCTAAGGCAGGGGATCTGTGGCCCCCAGGAGTCTTTGTGGCCGACCTGATGACAAGCCTGCCTGCCTGCTGAGTGCTTGATTGTTTTTCCATTTCCGCCCCTGTTGATGGCAGTTAAGTGGCTCTCAAGATTGTCTCCACTTGACTTTCCTTTATCAAGGGACAGAAGGATAAGGGGACTTTATCCCTTGTGCCGACTGTGACTATCAAGCTCCTCCTTGGAGCTGAACTATAGTCCTGGAGCCAGGGGTCATTATGAGGTGCAGCCTGGTAGGTGGGAGTCACTGGCCCCTGGGTGGGCTTCCCACAGCTCTGAAAGAGCCTGCCCTTCCTGCCCCCCCCCCCCCAAGTGCTCAGCACTGTCCCACGTCTGTTGGGCTTACTGCTCAGGGGTGGGCCAAGACCGGTGGTCCAAGACCAGTGGGGGAATAAATCCTGGTCCAGCAAGTGGCTTCAGCTCTGAGCATGGGATCTGTTAGAGTTCCCACCTCCTGTACGTGATTGCCACCTGCCAGGTGGATGCTTCAGACTCTGAAGGCTGGATTACACCTTTATTTCTGCTGAATTTAATCTTCTAGTTGTCTGTTCACTATCCCCTCATGCCTGTGCCATTATTTTTTAAATAACTGTTTTTATTTTGAAACACTGTTGTATTCTGTTATGTCAACTTGGGATTTATACATCCAAATCTGATAACACATTGAATAATAAAGGGCCAGGGCCAGGGTCTGTTCAGATTCTACTAGAGATTCACTCCAAGTCACAGACATCAGACATCTCTCAAGGAGAAGTGGGGAAGGTGACCTCGAGTTAGCACTAGGGAAGGGCCGGGTAGACACTGATTGAGCCGAAGCCGCAGGAGCCCCCTGTCCAGCTGCTTCTCTGTGGTGGCTGCCCAGGCATCAGACTGCGGTAACAATATCGAGCCACCTCCCAGTGGGCAGGACTGCTGTGCCTCTCCAGCTGGGAGTGCACAGTGACAGAGACAGAATGCTTTTGTTCCTAGAGCAGAACCCTCATGATGAAAAGTTTACTGGGAGGGAGTGTGTCCTGAGGTAGCCTCAAGTTGGCCATCCTGTGTTGACTCAGTTTGGTTTTGCCGTGTAAACAATGTGTGTTTGTTTACTTCACCTGCTCTGAGGTTTCCAAGACCTGACAGTTGGATATCACCTGGGAGAGTCCCCGTTCTGTGGCTAGACCAGTGTGCTGTGTGCTCCTTTCCCTCAGGTGTGGCCCTCTAGATTGCAGCTACTGTGACAGCTCCTTTTCTCTAAGCCAGGAGTTTGGTTTGAGGTTGCTGTGAGTTAGGCTGACAGCCTGGCACTCCAGCCTGGGCAGCAGAGTGAGAGCTCATGGCCTGGGGGTCGTCAGCTGTGTGACACGTCCTCATGGCCATCGGTTCTCTCCCAGTGGTACGCTGGTGATGCTCACCTCGGAGGAACACCAGAAACTGGGCAAAAGGAACAGATCCCGAAGTCACTGAAGACCCCTGCACAGAGTACACAGGGCAGTGCTGCCTCCCACACCACTGTCGCTGGGGAAGCGTCTCTTGGAAACTTGTCTTTCCACCCTATTTGTAGGTTGTTCTGTAGGTGAGACACTGTGATTGGATGGGGGCGGTGCAGTGGCCTTTTGTGGTCCTTCCTTCAGAGTATGGCTGGGCCTGCACTTGCCCGTGTGGCCGGCAGGAGGCTGCTAGAGCCCACAGCAAGCTCAGGAAAGAGGCAGAGCCAGTTTTTGGTATGCCTCTTAAAAAACAAAGATTTTTACGCAGACTAGATTTCAAATGCCTGTTTAGTGCACTGTGATACTCACGTCGGGATAATTTTAGACAGTATGGTCAAGTTAAATGTCTGTAGCACATTGATATGAGAGAAAAACTAATTTTCAGAATAGACCAAACTGAGAATTCCATGAAGTTGACTGTTTAAAAGCCCCCTCCCTGCCTCAGCACCTGTAGCTCAGCAGCTAGGGCTCCAGCTGCATACACTGGAGCTGGTGGGTTCAAACCCAACCTGAGCCTGCCAAACAATAATGACAGCTATAATCAAAAAATAGTCGGGTATTGTGGCGGGCACCTGTAGTCCCAGCTACTTGGGAGGCTGAGTCGGGAGAATAGCTTAAACCCAAGAGTGAGCTGTAAGCCATGGCACTCTACCAGGTCGACATAGTGAAACTCTGTCTCAAAAAATAAGTAAATAAGTAAATAAATAAAATAAAATAAAGTCCCCTTCCCCAGGGAAGGGGAAGGGGGTCACAGTGTGTGGCACATCTCTTGAGGGCAGGACACAATTATAAGGGGCACCCTACCTAACAGATGCAATCAGTGTAACCTAATTCTTTCCTTCAATGAATAAAATAATAAAAACAAACAATAAAAATTTAAATAAAGTCCCCTTTCCCATCTACCCTGAGTATCTCCCCTCTGCTGTTCGTCTGTTCCAGACCGTCTTGGAACAGTCCTCCTTTACTTGGAGGAGTCTTTCCTTTCTATTTGATTTCAAAAATATAGTCTTGAATTGACTTTAATCAAGTTTCTTTTAATGTTTTTTACACCCAGGTGGTACAAACAGCATTGGCAGAAACACAGGACCCTGAAGAGGTCTCAGCCACTGTCAAAGCCTTTATGGCAGCTGACCTGCCTAATGACCTAATTGAGCTGCTGGAGAAGATTGTTCTGGAAAACTCCATCTTCAGTGAGCACAGGTGTGGCTATGTTAGGGGTAGCTGTGGACAGGGCCAGATCAGACGTCTGCCTGGCACAGCCTTCTGTAGTCTCATGTCACCTACACACCCAGCCTCACGACGGGGCAGCTCCCTGCACACCTGCCTGTCTGCACCCTGACCTCCCGCCCGCCT
This sequence comes from Loris lydekkerianus, assembly GCA_963574355.1. NCBI lineage: Eukaryota > Metazoa > Chordata > Mammalia > Primates > Lorisidae > Loris > Loris lydekkerianus. The sequence goes on along the minus strand of CAUYPK010121201.1, from coordinate 439 downwards.
CCTAAAAAGCTAGTCTCATGTCCTCCAAGAGCCTAGACTCCTCTCACACCCCAGCCATGCTGTTCTTTAACCACAGTGCTCGGAAAAGGGTAACTAACATTTCACGAGGGCCCGAAATGTCCCAGGGGTGTGATAAACTATTGAACTCATGGTGAACAAAGCAGGAAAGAAGGGCCAGGAGAACCACATCTGGGCATCTGTCAGTGAGGACCTGCTAGAAATGCAGTGTAGTGGTAGGCTCAGCAGGGCTGTGCTGGGAGGGGCTCTCCGTGGGAGCAGAGTGGGGGCCGTGCTGGGAGGGTCTCTCCGTGGGAGCAGAGTGGGGGCCGTGCTGGGAGGGGCTCTCCGTGGGAGCAGAGTGGGGGCCGTGCTGGGAGGGTCTCTCCGTGGGAGCAGAGTGGGGGCCGTGGTGGGAGGGGCTGTCCGTGGGAGCAGAGTG
>CAUYPK010121197.1:0-45466 GCA_963574355.1 Loris lydekkerianus | reverse complement strand
TTTACTTTTGTGGTAGAGTTTGGGCTGGTCATTATGGAGGATAGGTCTGAGAGTATCCGGAAGAGCTGGTTTGGTTATGGCAAATTTCTTCAACATATGAATGTCATTAAAATATTTAATTTCTCAATCATAAATGAAACTCAGTTTAGCTGGATACAGGATCTGAGGTTGAAAGTTATTTTGCTTTAGGAGATTAAAAGTAGATGACTACCCTCTTCTGGCTTGAAAAGTTTCAGCAGAGCGATCTGCAGTCATTCTAATATTCTTCCCTTTGTAGGTAATGGATTTCTTACGTCTGGCTGCTTTCAGAATTTTCTCCTTCATATTAACTTTAGTAAAGTTAATTATGATATGCCTGGGGGATGTCTTATTGGGATTGAGTCATGCTGGGGTTCTGAAACTGTCTGCTATCTGAATTTCAGAATCTCTTGGCATGTCTGGAAAACTCTCTTTCATAATTTCATGGAGAAGGGCCTCTGTGTCTTGTGAGGCCACTTCATCACTTTCAGGGATTCTAATGAGGCAGATATTAGCCTTCTTCGAATTAGCTCTCTGAGAGAATGATAGCTTTTGTTCTCCATTTCTCTTCCTCTTTGAGAGTTTTGGAACATTCAAAAGCTTGTCTTCAAAATCCTTTCTTCTGCTTGCTCCAGTCTGTTACTGAGGGATTCTACTGTATTTTTCAGATGTTTGAGGGCTGCAAATTCTTGCTTCACTGCGTGAAAATCTTTGGTGGTTTTTTCTTTAAATTCCTTACATTCTTGAGACAACTTTTGAATTTCTCCTCGAATTTCTAATTCCGACTTTTGAATTGCTCCTCGAATTTCTAATTCTAAATTTTCCTTCATTCTATTAATCTTGTTTGCAATCCAAATTCTGAATTCAATTTCTGACATCTCAGCCAGTTGTTTATGAATGGGATCTTCAGTTACATCTGCCATATCTTTCCTTGGGGGGAAAGGTTATTCATGTTACCAGAGTTTTTCTGCTGATTCCGCCCCATATTATTTTACACCCTTTGATTTTTCCCCTGGAGCTTTGTTGAGGACCCATACAGCACTATGGCCTGAGAAACTGGGGACCTGTTTGGTGTGGTGGGGCTAAGTGGTTCTGTCTTGTTTTGAGCTGGTGTCTGTTCGACCCTAGTGAAACAGTTACTCTGGGTTGAAGTCTCAGCTGTGGAGAAATACCTGGAATTAAGTCACTCTGCCACCTCAGGCAACAATTGGAAAAGGAAAATCAAACCTTCCTACAACCACACACCCAGGGCACCACTTGAATAATCCTCGGGCAATTGGCTCAGTTCAAAAGGTCCAAATCAGTTGTCTCAGTCAGCACCTGTCTCAGGTGGAAGAGTTTAAAACGTCTTTGGCAACTGGATCACAGGGGTCTGGTGACAACTCAGATATGACTTGGTATGGTGCTCCATGAAGTCAGGAGGACCCACCAAGCAAACAGATCAGTCTGGGAAGGTTGATGCCTCCTTTCCCACCTTGCATCTCTGGCACACCCAGTCAGTGATAGTCCTGCAGGGCTGTGACCCAGTTGTCTCTGGTGAAGAGATAATCCAGGGGTTTGCACCTGCCTAAATCACAAGGAAAACTATATCTGCTCAGCCAGGCCGCTGTGCTCTGCCTCTGTCCAGCAGGGGGAGGTGTAGATGCAGGGGGAGGTGAGGCCTGAACACCTTGGGTGCTTAATGGAGGCTGGGGGGTGTTCACTCAGTTCCAGCCCTGCCCCTGATTGATGTTACTGACACAACAGAACAGAACAACTTTGTTTCTGTCCCTGCTAAATTCCCCTGCAGAAGAGAAGCTGTTTTGAGTTCCCAGAGCCTGTGCCTCAGGACCTGTGTTTGCTCCTGCAGGTTTGTATTTGGTTAGCTGTTAGTTTTAGCCTCCTGCCTTCCTTTGTCTATAGGCTGATGATCCCCTTGGGGCCGGGTGCGTCTTAGGCTCAGTAAAGTGGTCGTCTGGGTCAGCCCCACCCTGGGAATTTCCCAGCTCTGTGTGTGCGTTTTCTAGTCCCCACGCTTCACCCAGGCTGGTACCAGGTCAGGCAAACCCTTTATTCAGGGGGCCTGCGTTTCTGTCCCCGATCTGTTCTGCGGTGGTTGCCACATGAGGAGATGCCCGGCCTCCTCTCGTTTCCCAGGGAGACGGGGTGTAGCTTCGGAATATCAGGGAGTGAGCTCTATTGTTGCCAAAAACGGCTGCTGCTCTGCGCCTTGGGGTACCACCGCTCCCATGTGGTTCACTGTCACCCGACCATCCTCTCCTCACTCCCGTGCCACAGAATCAGCACTGACCAGGTGCAGTCTAGGCCCTGTTCACACCCCTCGAGAAATCACCCAAGAATCTTGACTCCTGGGTGACAGGCCTCCAGACCTCAGAGTGAGAGTGGAGGGGAGTGCTGGAAGCTCAGAATTACAGGTAGAGAATATATACAGTTTTATACAGTTTTACGCCTGGCAGGAGAACGCCGTGGCACCCTAGTAGGTGAGGTAGGTCCAGTTTTTGGAGGGTTTCTCCCATGTAGTGTAGTGGGAGGACATTTGAACTCTGCTCGTTCGTTTGTGGGGCAGTCCGAGCCGTTCTCATGGGGGAGGGGACTCCCGTCCACTTGGTGATGTATTTTGTACCTTTTGTTTGTATCCTTGGGTTACAGCTTGCCTCAGCAGGGTTGATGTGCATTCTTCAACCTTCTCTCTTGGTGCAGCTCTAATCCACCATGTTACTTGCTAAATTTCTGTCCTTTAATTCTCCTTCTGGATTGGAGCCTCTGTGGAAAGCTGGCTTCAGTCAGCTATCTTGTCTCTGCCCCCCCCGAAACTCTTGCTAGAGGGGAAGTCCCAGTTCCGATCTGTTATTCCAACATGGGCTGGGTGTAGGGAAAGCAATCCAGTGGTAAGTGTTTTGGTGGGAAGCATGTTGGTGGTTCAGGTTGCATTTATGGAGTTGATATACTGTGTTCACTTGTTTTTTATTGGTGAGCTTTCTGGGGGGTGATGGAGATTTTCAGCAGGATTACCCTCTCCAAGCTACTTCTCAGCATGGAAGGCCCCCCTACCCAACCTCCACCACTCTTCCTGGGCTCCTGTTAGCTACACTAGTGTACCTATCCAGGTATGGGAGCCCACAAAGTTCCTTACTGTTTTTTTCTCTCACTTATACCAACAGAACCCCATCTAATATGGAGGAAGCTAATGACCCAACACTGCTCCCAGGTATTTTTGCCAACCTTGTTAGTGTAGGGATCTGAATATGCTGCCAGTGAATGAATCCATCATTCATTTATTGGCCAAGAATTTGACAAAATTTGTTGAGCATTCTTGCTTTCTCCTAACCCCTGAAAAATGTTTGTCTAGACCAGTGGTGCTCAACCTTCCTAATGCCAAGGCCCTTTAATACAGTTCCTGAGGGTCATGACCCACAGGTTGAGAACTGCTGGCCTAGACCTTCTAAAGAGATTTTTTTTTTTTTTTTTGAGACAGAGTGTATATCACCCTGGGTAAGAGTGCTGTGGCATTACACCTCACAGCAACCTTAAACTCTTGGGCTTAAGTGATTCTCTTGCCTTAGCCTCCCAAGTAGCTAGGACTACAGGCGTCCAGCTATTTTTTGCTTGTAGTTGTCATTGTTATTTGGCAGGTCCAGGCTGGATCCGAACCCGTCAGCTCCAGTGTATGTGGCTGGCGCTCTAGCCACTGAGCTACAGGCGCTGAGGCGAGAGCTATTGTTTTGAGGAACTAACAATTTGCACTTCAGAGTGGGAATTAATTCTTATTTTTAATTTATCCCTCAAATTCTTCTTTCAAACTTCAAGGGCTACACTGCAGTCTGGTCGTGTCAGATTTGATGAACCAGTCCTTGTTCTCTCTTTCTGTAACCTTCAAAGTTTTGTAGACTTTGATCATATCACCTTTCTTGGCTTCATCTTTCCCCAGTGAAGCCTTTAAGGAATAAAGAGGCATAGTTGCTCTTGAAAAACTCTGGGTGATTATGTAGCTCAACCTTAAATAGTTCTGAGATATTTTTCTCAAGGGGAAGGTAATATAATGGCCAGGTTTGGGTATAGCCTAGGTAGAATACTATTTTTGGCTTGGTTCCCAGTATCATTTCTGATACCATTTTCTGAACACTTGGTGCTGACTGGTCTTTAGCAAACAAACATCTTGCAAAGACCCCCCCCAAGATCCCCTTTTGTAGCTATAAACAGACTGGACAGAATCTCTTTTCTTGTAATTTGGATTATGTTCTTATAAATGCATTAACTAAGACTCGTGCCTGGAAAAGCTTAAGATGCATTTTCTTGCTCTCTCATAAGCTCATCCTGCAGTTAATCACCATTTGTTTGCCATCTCTGCAGAGCCTTCATTTCATCCCAAGGTCTGGAACCATTTGAGCTTTCTCTCCTTCGGATGATCTATGTAAATTTAAACTATGCCTGGGCACACTTGCAATCCTGGGGGATCTCCACTGTTAATAATTCTTCATCCAGAAAAGTACCTGTTTATCCTATTTTTTGTTTCCTGTCTGAGGATAATTCCGGTCTGTGGCGAGTTCCCCCACATGCTGGAGTGACTTACTATTGTAAATGACCTTTAGGGTGAAACTTCATCAGAAAGAATTTTGAAAGTCTAAACATAATTCATCCTTGGGTTTCTCTCTCGTCTCCAGGCCTGTGTCTACCTCCTCGAAGAATGCTAATAGATTGGTCTGGTTTCATGTTCTCTTTTCAGAGAGTATGTTACGCTTTGTCCAGCTAATTGGGACTTTACAGCCTGCCCAATGATAGTACTTTTTAGTATAGATTCTACCAAAGAGGTTATTAAGAATGACCCTTCCTAGATGGGTGGGTCCCCTCGTGGGTGGGGAGACACAGGATGTGTGCCTGTGGACACAGCCATTGTGTAGAAGGACAGCTGCACATTCTGGCCACCAGGACATGAATGCCATCCTTAATCATCTGGGGCTTCCTTCCTCTGTGTGTGCACACTACTTCATTTACTTTGGTGTTCCCTCCCTTACCAGGAACGATACTTCTTAGTAATTACAACATATATATTTTATTCCAATATTTTAATAATTTAAAACACACACACACACACACACACACACACACACACTCTTCCCTGACAGTCCAATAGCTCTCTTTAGAAGGGGGTATCTCATCTTCATTTTAAATTCTTTCATATGGACTTAAAACACATTAGCAGATTTTAGTTGCTCTCAGACATCTCTTTAAATGTGTGTTATCGGATTGGTAATATTGTTTTTCCCACATAAGGCAAATCTCTTTTCTTTATTGTTTTTCTCTTTTGCTCATTTAACAAGTCTTGAGCACTTGGCTCTAGGGCAGGCTCTGAGCTGGGATTTGGGGGGTTTTGAGATGAGCCTCTGATAGTCCTGGCCCCTCTCTGGGCAGCCCAGTGAGAGAGTCAGGTGTGAGGACAGGGAACTTCAGCACAGTGTGTGCCTACTATGGGAGGAGTGTTTACGTGGCATCTCAGGAGATTATTTCCCATGCCCATTACCACAAATTAGCAGGGGCCTTTACAAAGCTGGTGAGGCTTCGGAGATGGGTGGTCTCTGTAGGTAATTTCTTTAGCAAATACACAGGACCACGGACGACAAAGCATGACATCACTAGTACTAGATGTGCAGAGATCAGTTTGGTGACATCTACATTACCCATAGTGCTTTTCTCCATTAGCATCAGCTTTACACTTTGGCAAACAACCTCTGTCAACATTTCATCTCTTGGAACAATCTACATCAGACTGCACCAGTGGGCAGCATTCACATGCACAAGTCCACTTTCTGGAATAGTCTGGGAGCTTTCAGGGCCTGGATAACCAGCATGGGACATTGCATGGAAGTGTCCACCTGGGGACCTTCCAAAGCACATCCCTGCTGACAGGCATGGGCATATTCACCATGCTGGGAGGATATAAAAGGGATTTCTAAGAAGAGAAAATGCCGGGAGAACAAGTTTTCCAGGCTTTTGGTTTCTTTCAATTTAGGATTGAATTTATTTAAAAAATTGAAAGAGCAATATATGTAAAAAAATCGATTTCCTATTAAACACATCAGGTGACTCTCCCTGGAGGTAATAACTGTGGACAGTTTCATGTGCATCATTTCAGATACTTCTATGTGCATATAAGCACATATAAAATCAATTTTATCTATTTCATCTATTGATAATTTTACCAAAAACCAGTAGCAATCTTCTGACTGTTCCCTCCCCAGTAGGTATTTCCTGCTCTACTTTCTCTCACACTTAAATAATTCCAGGAACCCCTCCAATGTGGCGGGAGCTGAGTAGTCAGAAAAGAGCTGAATTCACCAACCAAAAGGGGATGTACACACATCTATAGATGTAAGGGAAAGGAAAATAGTCCATGTTGGGAATGCCTACTGTCTTTAAGCAGTGTCATCCTCTCCTCTTCCTGGACTTCTATTCCCACTTCAAAAAGACAAACTCTGGGTCTTCTTATTAAATCAGACAACTCACGTTCACCCAAACTTACTCTACAGAAGGTAAGTAATCTGTTGATGGTCCCCCAGCTGATTTGGCAATAGAATGGAGTTCAGGTGAGTCTGGGTGACTGACTCCTGGCTGTTGTGCCAGCTCCCATGAGCTCACAGCTGCATCTCAGGCAGTTCTCTCTCCAGTAACCCTACCCCGTCTTTTTGCGTTCCCTTACTTTCCATTCTCAGCCTTAGCACAGGCTGGGTGGGAGCCCTTCCAGGGATCTGCCAGCATTTTCTGGGACATTTCCCATGGTATTTGGAGTCATGCCCCTCCTTGCATCTTTTCACACCTGTCCCTCTTGACTTCTAAGATTCTCAGAAAGCTCCTGGAGCTGCTGTTTCTTTTTCCACTACATCTCCCATTTGTTCTCACTGGGATCACAGCTGGTGTATAACTGGGGCTTCTTAATGAAAAGCTTCTCCCCCACTTTTCGTCTTCAAACTCTTGTCTGAGACTGTGATCACATCCATTACCTGGTCTACACACTTGCCAATTCTTCTGCCTACAATGCTCAGTACAAAATCAGTAGCATTTACAAACTGCTTCATTGTAAGTGTTGAGATGCAGACTTTCAAGGCCCTGCAGTGAATATGGGGAAAAGAGAGCACCTCTTGTCCTATCTCTCACCCCTCAGCTTCCCAATCTGCAGAATCAAGGCCTGGCCACTCCCACACCCCTGCCCCCACTGGATCTCCAAGCTCCAGAGTCCCCTGTGTCTAAAGATTCAGCAAATTGAAGTTGGCTTTGTAAGTCACTGGCCTTGCCCACACCTGACTCAGAGAAACCTCATCTGTAACTATTCTCTGCATTCCCCGAGTGAAAATGTTGCTGAGCAAGTAGGAAATATTATTTGCAGAGTGATGTATTTATGTTTTAGCGTCAGCATGAAATTCTTCAATAGTAATTCCCAACAATACTATGGTAGAGGCATTTGGACACCCCCTGTAGTTTTAAAGTAGCTTTTGGGTACACACGCACAAGACACACCACGTTCCTATAAGGGAAAACAGACCACACAGCATTCACCTCTCCCCATTCCAGTAAGTTCTTGGGAGAAGAAATGGCTTGGAACCATTTACCCACCAAACAGCAATTGTTTGAACAGACAGTGAATCTGTGTGTCTCTCTCTCAACCAGCAGAAGGCTGAAGTATTTGGATTAATGGACAATTTGGTGCCAAGTACAAATACCATAGACACTTAGCAATAGGAACAGATAACCAAGTTATTCATCAAATTCAAAACTGTTTAGAATGGTTACTGTGAAGCTGAAATACGGAAGATCCCCAGCTGATGAGATTTGAGGGAAAGAAGAACAAATGTGTCACTTGACACAACGTTTTCCTCCACTACTACTATTTTTTTTTTTTCTTAAATTTGTTGGAGGCTGAGGGAATTCCCTCATTTTTACGTTAGAGAGGCAATATAGCCTGCTGGCTAGGAACATGCAGTCTCAACACAGATTCTAAACCTCGGCTATCTCATCTATAAAATGGGAATATGCTTATAGCTCCTTCACAAGGTTTTTCCGAGGACTAAATGAGTTAATATGATAAAAACCCACTTAGAACAGATGCCCAGCATAGCATAAGTGTTGCTAAGTAGTTGTCAATATTAGTTTTATATTGTGGACAAAAACTATCCTTTGGATTACAATAGAGCATCTATTATTCTCTAGATTCTGCTAAAGTCTTTGTGTAACTAGGGCAAAATCTATAGAATTCTGAAAGGATTCTTAGGTATCCTTGGCTTTTGGGTGAATTCTAAGTGCATTTTCAGTTATACTTAATGGCTGGTGAGCCTTCATTGTAAGAAAAAGTCCCCCCTCCACCCTGGTTAGCTGGTAACCACAGAGTTGCTTTAACTATGTGATGGGCCCAGTCATTCCTATTTCACAAATGAGAGTGAGACTCAGGGTAGTTAAGTGACTTGTTTAAAGACACCATAAATATAAATGGCCAACCAGAGGTTCAAACCCAGGTCTTGAGATGCCAAGTTCAATGTTTTTCCTACTAAACCACAGCTGCTTCTCATCCTCACCCAGGGTTTATTTTTTTCTGTCAGTTAAGAATATGCCCCATATGTATACTGATGGATCATGTATTAGAAATAGGAATATGTTTAGAGCAATACTGGGCATTCCAGGCATTGACAAAAATACCAAAATGTTTTAAGGAAAAAAAAAATTTCCCTGACAATCTCCTCTAAAAACTTAGGAAGTTAAAATTGTTAGATTGTAGAATTCTTTTTTTTTTTTTTTCCTTTTTACAGGTAAATGACATTTTTTTTAAGGTCAAATATTCACAATTATCCAGACTTTTTTTAAAGGTTAAATATTCACAATTATCCAGACTTGGCCTCTGAATGCCAGTTGAATAGATTTACCTGAACAATAGGACAACAGGAAGATGTTTAGGTAAATCTATCTATAGTATCAAGTCATTGCAGTTCTTTTAGTCCATAAGCTACTCAGACCACGTCTCAAGTTTTCAGCCAGATGGGCTTCTGTCTTTAGAGATTGGTCACTGACCCACAAAGGCAGGGCCACAGTACCAGCGTGGCTTGGGTTTGCCTTGTTCTTGTTGACTCACGGCCCAGGCTCAGGGGAAAAAGTAAGTTCCCTACCAGGCCTGGAGTCAGTAGACCCTGCCAATACCATCCACTTGCTCATGAAGAAATCAGATATCTGGAGCTCAGGAATCTATTTCTTCAATATGCTCCTAGCAGAGACAAATAAAAGCAATGTAAAACCGTTATGGCGTGGAAGAAGGTGGCATCTAGCTTTTTTTGCAATGTGATCTTGTGATGCCCAAAGATATAAAACCAAGTGTATTTCAGGATAGTTAGAAGAGTATTTTGAAATCAATATTCTGAAATAGGAATGTCAAACTATTTTAGCTGCAAACAAGTTTAACTCCTATGAGTCTCATGTTCTGGGGCAAAAGTGACCCACCCAAACTTAGCAGTGAGGGGCTGGTTATTAGCAGGGCTGGAGCTATGAGGGAATGCCATCATGAACCTCCTAAGGTCTGAAGATGAGGCCAGCCTCTGTGCTAATGTACTTCTTTTTGCTGTGTCTCACTTGTATAATTAAATGGAAGCCCATATGAGAAAATACAAATACATTAAAAAGTCTATTTATCATTTATACTGCGCCTCCTTCCATAAAGAATATTAAACTAGATGTAAATCAAAGCACATTCTACACATTACAAACCCAGACTTTCAAACAAATGTTAATTATTCTAATTCTCAAGGTATGAGGTATTTTAAGGAAACTCTGTAATTTTTATGATTCTCTAAATGAAATATACATTTCTAGGACTTCTTCTGACAAAAAACATACTGTGTGGAAGATGCAAGTGTTCAATGGCTATGTTCTTATAAGACCTAACTATTGTTTAAGATGCCACTGTTAGCACTGAAAATGCCAACTGGCAGCAGATTCTATGTCGCTAAGATGGTCCAGCATTTGTCTAAGAGAGGGTTTTTGAGCAAGCCTCTTTGAGAGCCACCATTTCAACAGGTAACATGGTATCTCTGTAAGGGGAAACTGGCAAGTTCTTCTAGCCTTGTAAGTAGATAAAACTTTGATAGAATCAAACTTTGTGAAAGAGCTTCAAACAATTAGATTTTTTGGCATTTAAATAGGTAATCTGGAGGTAAGAGACACACCATGGTAGAGGTTGGTTGGGAAATGTATAAAATGTATAAATGTATAAAATGTATAAAAGGAGAGTTAATTCTAAAGTAGTGTCTGCATTGTGACTGACAGTGCTTATGACATGATGGATGTCATAGGAGGCCTTGATAAGCAAGTCTGCCTGTGTTTCTACCTAATCTTGTTTACGGACATTGACAAAGAGAAAATTCTTTAAAACACCTACAGAGGATGACAATGGTTTGTATCCCATCTTCAAGAAGAAAAGTGTACTAAGAATAAAGCAATGGTACAGAAACTCTCACTGAGGAGTTAGGCAGAATATCTCTGTTTACAAGGACAGCAGTGGAGTGGAGTATTATTAGGAAATAGGACAAATTGTTGCTGTCAGTCAGAGGAAGCTGCTATAAAGACCTTGAGATCTTAGAGTCTATGAAGATGAAAAAATGAAATATAAGGAGAAGCCACAACAGATGGTAGCTACTAAAAAAAAAAAAAAGACAGAAGTCAAAAATTTTAGAGTATTTTTAACTCACATCTGCTGATCCCTGCTTTGACCCATTGAGGATACAGAATCTATGGGAAATGGCTTTGTCTTACTAGATATTTGACATAATCTTTTTATTTTCAAGATTTTGCCTGATTTTCAAATGCTGGCAAACCCATTATCTTGATTTCTAAAAGCTCCGCACCTCATAGCATTGCTTTAAACAAATGACTGAGAACATGAGAAGTAAATCCAACCAGCAATTATGTAACTATTTTCTGCATAAACTGTGTTCACTACTCTTTCATTCTTTGCTGTAGTAATCTGGATATAATAATTTTATAAGTTGGGTAGATACACACTTTATGTTCATCACTTAGCACTGACTTGAAATTTTTTAAGAGGTCATAAAAGATATTTGCATTTATTTGGTTCGATTTCTGTCCTAATTTCAAAATTCTTTCTTCTTCTGCCCTTAGAAGTATAAAGTTTCACACTTTGCTAGGCATTCTTGCCCCTGACTCCTGTGTTCTTATATGATACAGCATTTTTAACTTACAGAACAAACCTGGCTAAGAAACTGGGTATCCTTTCAAAGATGTTCATTTGTTCATCTGTCACCAAGGAAACTGACTTCTGCCTGGCCTTGTATGCACATTTGGGTGAGGCAGTCCTTAATTTTTTCCATTGCTCTGTTCATTGCTTCTTTATAGCTCTGTTGCTAAGAGAAGAGAGGCTGAAACTGAGCTGCCATTAGGTCAAAGTAAGAAAAAAAGGAGCCTGCCATTTGGACGGGGCTGGATACTAGACAGATGGGAATGCCTGGAGTCTTCCTTCCTTCCTCAGGTTAAACTTATGTTCAATTAAGTTTGTTGAATGACTGAACAATGGATATTGTTTGAAAAGCAAAGCCATTTTCCTAAAGTGCCACAGGAATACTGTATACACTCAAAAGTTACCTGAGGTTACCTCTGAGACATTATAAATCAAGTTCTAGAACAGTTACCTTTAAGGGGTGCTACCATTTCATTTCACGGAATTAAAGGATTCCAAGTAGCCTGCGTTGGTTTCTGATAATCCTTTTCTGTTTTTGCTCATTTCCACTTGGGCACCTCTTTCCTTGGATGGCTAACTTTTTGACTGTAGCTCCTTTCACATTTACACGGCATGCTTTAGAGGCCTGACCAAATTTTGCAACCATATCAGGTAAAAGCAAGTGCTTGAACTTAATTCATATGGTAGCAAGGTTATTAGACCCAGGGAACCCTTGCCATACCCCTTCACCTCTCTCGCCATCAGTTTCTTCTTCTGAGAAATGAAAATACAAGCACCTGTTCCTGCCTGCATCCTGGGGACAGTGAACATCCCTGTGGGGTGGCTTGAAAGCTGCCTGTCCCAATGCCAGGGATGCTCACTGTCCCTGGGAAGCAGGGCGAGACCATTCCTTCCCCCAATTCCCTATTGATTTTGCATCTCCTCATCTAAGAATTCTTGTATTTATTTGGCCTCACACACAGGGCTGCTGAACAGGAGAACCAAGAGACGATATGGAACACGGGCTTCTCAAGCCTCCTTTCTCTATTATTAAACACACAGGGAGGCACCGCTCTTGGGAGAGGTTTGTAAGGACAGAAAGCAAATAGAGGTTTCTTAGTAAAGGTCAACGATACTCTCCTTGAATAAGATGCCAAGCTACTCTAAGACCTCTTTTATCACAAGCCTAGTTGTGAGATAAATACCTATAAATGGAGAGATACTTTTAGACTTGCTGTGTGGGGGAGGGCAGACAAGTTACCCACTGTTTTACTTGTCCAATGTCACCGAGGAGGGAAGTAATGGAAGCAGGGCTCTTGAAAAAAGGTGGCTAGGTGCTTCCTTTCTCTCACCACAGCCCAGAGGCTCTCAAGGAGGCAGGCAAGCAGAACTTGCGCTGTTGTACAAGGAACCAACGTGCCCTTCAGAACAGGGAGAACTCAGCTCACAGATGATATTATCTGGCCTGGAAGGTGGCAGCAAAAACCACAGAGAACTTGCAGCCCGCCTGGATGTGTGGGTGCCCCACCCAGAGCCTTTGTCTGCTCTGCCTGCCATCCAGCAGGGTACGCCCCAGTGGTTAATTGGAGATCATGTCCCTGAAAAGAGGACTTGCCTGTCACCTCCTATGCCGGTGCGACAGCAAGAAACCCCTTCTTTATATGCACACAATGCCATTTTGGGTATGCCACACCAGTCCTGTACAGACTGAGGCCCTTCCCTAGCTCTCCTATGCCAATCTTCAGCGCACAGCCAATCTCTTTTCTAAGCGTCATGGCTCAAGACCCATCTGAGAAATCACCTATCTGCCATACATAGGAGAAAAACAAGGTCCACGCACAGGTTTTCCAGATCCCTGCGACAGATGCCCGAGGAAGGGACATCTTCTAACGGCAAGGAACTGTTTATGTTTTTGCTGGAAGATTCTAAAACCAGATAGAGGTGATGGAGCTCTTTGAGTTGAGAGCCTGCCACTCAGTACGACCTACGATTCAGTCGCGTGAGTTCAGCGGAGTGCTGAGCTCGGGGCATCGGGCTCTCAGCGCGACCGAACATACCCGGAGACCCTCTCTCCCGGACCCTCGGCCGGTTCCCGCCTCCTCGCCCAGCGCACTAGTCCACTTTGAGAACTGCCAACTTCTGGGCCGAAGAGGATGCACCGCATACCGCTTCCTCTAGATGGCGCTATTTCCCGCGATCCGTCCGCAAGATACCCGAATTATAAAATAAATACAAACCAACGCCTTCCAAAACCACACCACATAGCAGCTCACAGGCTCCCATTAAAATCTCAATTTGGGGGAATTGATCCTATCTCCAAGAAACTAATGCAATTGCTTTAATAAACTGCAATCAAGAGTTGCATCCAAGCGTCCTTCCCTCTAAGCACACCTGTCCTCCGGCCCAGCTACTCCTCAGAAATGAGCCGAGGCGCGAACTGGGCGCTGAGTCGCCCCCTGCACGGTGCACGCCAGTCCACTTAGGAAGGCCGGGGCCTCTCGGGAATCCTATCACTTAACGCTCAACCCAAGTTCCGCATCTTCCCGCGCACCCACCAGCCCAGGTGAAGGGCTCCGGACCCCCACGCCAGACCATGCGCTGCGCCGAAGCCCCCCACTTGCCCCGCCCCAGAGAAGCGTTTGCCTAGCGGCTCCGCCGCCGGGCGTCAAACGGAAGGCGGGGGCCCGGGCGACGCAGGCCAATGGGGGTTCACGGCGGGACAGCCGGGTGGCCGGCTTCATCCAAGGCTTCTGTGGGTCAGACGGAGCGGCCGCCCCATGAGGAGGTGGCCGCGCTGGAGAGAGGGAGCTCCCAGCCCGCACACAGTGGAAGGGGCGTGCGCCGGGTCTGCCCAACCACGCGCACGGTCGGCTGCCCGGAGGAGAGTATTTTAGGAAAAAAGAACAAACACCAAACCACAAAAACTTTCCTGCTGCCAAGAGCTAAAGCGAACGAGGTTCAGCAAAGCTCCAAATGTGGGCAAGATGGGAGCAAGATGAGACGCCGGGATGGGAAAGACCAAAGCAGGGCCGTGGCCCGGCAAGTGTCGGCGGCGCCTCGGGGATGTCAGAGCCGGGTCCGCCAGCTCCCGGCCCGCGCTTACCTTGGCGGCTGCATGAGCCCCTGCGGCCCGCGGTGGGTGGCGCTGGCGGGGCTGCGGGAGAAGAGGGGGTGCCGGGGCGCCGCGCGTCTGCCCCGGGGCAAGGTGGGAGGGGCTCTGCTGGCGCGGGTCTCTGCCGCCCCGGCCGGCTCAGCAGCGGCCCGGGGCACGCCGCCTGCTCCCGGGCTGCATGCCTGCAAGCGCCTGGACGAGCTGGCCCGGGAGCGAACCGCCAGCGCTTCGCTGGCCCAGCGGCTCAGGCGGCTCAGCCCGCGCTCCGGAGACAAATGCAGAGCGGGTCCGCCGGGCCAGCCCCCTCCCTCGCCGGGTCCCCGCCCGTTGCCGAGCGCGGCGTAGCGAGGTTCGTCTGCTAGCCGAGGGGAGGGGGCGGGCTGGGCGCCCCGGGCGCGGGCGGGGGGCGAGCCAGGGCGGGGCTGGCGGGGAGGGGAAGGAGAGGAGGTGGGGTGCGGGCTCGGATGGCCCCGCCCCGCCGCTGCCCCACCCTCCCGCATCCGCACCGGTTGGGTGGGTGCGGAGCGCGCTGGCCGGAAAGTCCGGACTTTCTCCAAACGCTGAGGTTGCGTGCGCTGGCTGCAAGTGCGGCGACCTCCGGGCGCCTCCAACTTCCCGAATCCCCTTGGGGATGCACATTTTCCGCCTTCAGCCGGCGGTGGTCGAGGGGGAGTTCCATTGAGGTTTCTGGAGGAGGCAGTTAGAGCCGAGAGAATGCTGTTGCGCTCTGTGGAGACATACCTTTGTTCTGTTGAGATTTTATTTTTGTTTGAGAATCTTCTTGAAAAAATTAATATATATATGTATTACATGCCTAATAACCAAATACGTTCTTGCATACAGTTTTACACAGCTCAGGAGTGTCTAGAGTAAAAAGTAGACCCTAGCGCACCCCTTTCCCTTGACAGCTCCTCCCCAGAGGTAACCTCCGGTCGGGGTGTGCTCCGCCGTGGCGCGTTTGCGTTTACCCGCACCGACGGAACGCGCAACCTCGCCGGCTTGTGAAAAGAATTGTTTTCATTATTCGGCGTGCGCACGCGCTGGCTAGGACGCCGCTACTTCACAGCGGCTAATCCCCGGGGCACTGGGAGCCCAGGGAAGGACCCTTTGCAAAGGACTCCTCCGATCGCCTCGCGTAGATCTGAAACCCCAGCTGGAACCTGAAGTCAGCGGGGGATACTCAGCTCACGCCCCAATTAGCACTGCACGGTTCTAGGGATTTGCCAGTCGATTTTAGACAGGGTTATGACCTTCCTGTTCTTACAGAACAAACTGTCTTGAATTTTGATGTGATAAGAACTCTGGATTTGCAAAATGAAAAGGTATCATCCACATTAAAACACGATCGTTATTTATGCTTGTGGCCTTGAGAGATGTGGTTTTAACTCAATATTCTGTTTGTCAAGTGCATTTGGATAATCTATAGCTGGGGTATTAAGAAAATTCACGTGATTGATTTAGCAGGAAGGGATTGAATATTGGGATCGCTAGTTTCTACAATTAGCTCTGATCTCTTAGGCAGGCCATCTGGCTCTGCTGTGCCTCAGTTTCCTCATCTATGAATAGAGGAATTGTTCTACATGTTGTGAGGAGGGGAGAGAGACACTTTTTACACTAACATTTAGTAAATAGCCAATGTCTCCCCTAGTTCATCTTTTACAGCTTAACTCCAGCACCCCTTCCCCACCATGTGGAGTCCCCAAACTCCGTGCCTTTCCTTGCGAACACTGCTCTCACTCTGTGATTAGGTACTCGTTAGGGTAACGTTTCTGTAAGAGGCTGGCAGCCTCTCCCACCACGCTGGAAGGACCATGAAGGCAGGAACCGGGGAGGGGGGGGCATCCCTGCATCCCTAGCACTTAGTTCCATGCCTGAATATCACCCAGATAATATAGTCTGAATTCTTACTGCTCTTCCGAATGGTCTGGCATTTTTGGAAAATCTGTAAATGGAAACATGCCTTCTTAAACAAGGGCTTTGGAAAACACCCAGCAGGGTTTTCCCATCTTGGAGGACAAACAGTCCACTGTCAAGATGAGGACAGACAATTCTTAGTTCAACTAAGGACTGTGGAGGAGCCTGTGGAGAAGGCACCAAATATTAATGTTACTCATTAAGCACTTGATTAAGTTGGAACTCTGCATAGGGAGTTGGATGGAATACACACATGAGCACTCAGATTTAAATGAGGCCATGGGGTGCGTTTAGGGTGCAAATGAACAAGTGTATACGCTTTCAACCAACAATCTAGAAATATTCTGAATGTAAAGCTTCAGGGTATCTTTATCTTTCTTTACTGCAAAGGGTCCTTATTCCTTAAGAATATGAACAGGAAATAGGCTAACCTGGATTCAAGAGTTTTTTTTTTTTTTAAGGCCATTAAGAAACAAGGGGTAGGAGGGTGCATGTGTAAGGGAGTAGAAGACTAATATCTATATTAACAGCTCTCTTGCTCAATATGCAGAGTTGCCAAGGAAAAGCTTAAAAGCTGGCTTCACACCTATAGAAGAAAATAGAAGGAGAGCTGTGGTTTCTATCCCTTTTTTGGCCACTCTTTCTCAGCCTCCCTTATTTAATTTATTTTTTTTAGACATAGTCTGACTTTGTTGCCCTTGGTAGAGTACTGTGGCGTCACAGCTCACAGCAACCTCAAACTCCCGGGCTTAAGCGATTCTCTTGTCTCAGCCTCCCAAGCAGCTGGGACTACAGGCGCCCAGCACAAAGCCTGGCTATTTTTTTGTTGCGGTTGTTTAGCTGTTGTTCAGCTGGCATGGGCTGGCTTCGAACCCACCACCTTTGGTATATGTGGTTGGCGTCATAACCACTGTGCTATGGGCACCGAGCCACAGCCTCCATTTTTTTTAAGGAGGGCTGTGTACCCTGCTGGCAGTTGCGTGGACCTCCTGGATGTCACCTAGTGTGAGCAGGCTCACTTGGGATACGCCACACCCATTGCAAGCAAAGCGGGTAGGGCTGGGGTGTGGAGCAATTTGCTGTCTCTGTTGCAAATGAGGGGTGGTGCCCGCTGGGTGAGAGTGCACCCTCAGAAAGTGGATGCACTGTGAAACTGACAGAACAATGTGAGAGCCACTTAGCCCTCTTCTTCACTCACAGTTGGCACCTTCAGATTGGGTGCCCTGTCCTTTACCTTTTTCTGGGTAAATTCAGGTTCCAAAGTAAAATGGTACCTTAAAATAGGAGCCTATTAAAGATGGGCAGACTGTCCCGCCTTTGGGGACTTACTTGTTCTGCACAGACCAGAAGAAGCTGCGTTTCCCTCCAGGATGGATGCCTGGCAGAAGTGTTTTGTGTCAAGCACTTACTCCAAGGCAGGCCCTGGGCTCACTTCTGCAGCGCATGCTGGTGGAGGAACACAGCCTCTGTCCTCTGTCCTAGGCACCCGCAGTCTAGTGGGAGAAAGAAAAGAGTGAATAGCATTCAGTGGCAGGGCTTAGGGTTGTGTGTACCATAGCAGCTCCATCATCTGTCCTCATCAGCTTCCCTCCCTGTGTAATTCCAGTAAAATATGGTGCTTGTGCAAATGTTACTTTAAGGCCAGTCTCCTGGGCTTCCCTTCTGACCAGGTTACTGCTCAGAGCTCCTGTAGACATTCTAGAGATGACACTACAAAGTGGAGGGGAACAAGAGGCAGAAGAAATCCAATGTCATGGGATTTAGAAGGTGCTTGGGAAGATTAGGAAAGGTGTTAGGGAAGAGCTGTCACTTGAGGTGGTCTCTGATGGATGGATCTGATTTTAGTGTACGGATGACAGGGAAGGAGGGAGCGCAGCTCAGGCAGGGGAGTCGCTCACTTAAAGACATGGAGATGGCAGAAGGCTGGCAAGTTCAACACAGGGTGACTGAGTCTCATTGGAATGTGTGTACTGGAGAGGGGGTTAGGGAGGGCGAAGGGAACTTAGGGTGTTGTGATTTTTATTATTATGATTTCTTTCTAATTTGGTCTTGAGGTCTGTGAAGAGTGGCCCCAAGACAAGACAGCCACTCTCGGGGAGTCCTGATAGAGGATAATTAGGTTCAGGTGTTAGCTTGAGGGAGACACAATGAGGAAGTGAAGCCAAAATGCATGAAACAGAAGAAATTTGTTACTTATAGAGCCTGGAAGAGGTTGGGGGTGACTCAGAAGGCCAAAGGGAAGTCTGGAGGTAGCCGGGAGCTGGCTAGCTGATGGGGAGGACAGGGAGAGAGAGAGAGGGAGACAGGGAGACAGGAGAGAGAGAGAGAATCCCTGTGGGACTTTGCATTTAGGAAGTTGCATTATCTCCTAGCCAGGGGTGTCCAACTGCAGACTGATTTTTAAAAATTTAATTTAATTAATTTTTTTTTGAGACAGAGTCTCACTATGTCACCCTCTGTAGAGTACTGTGGCATCACAGCTTATAGCAACCTCAAACTCTTCGGCTTAAGCGATTCTCTTGCCTCAGCCTCCCGAGTACTGGGACTACAAGTGCCTGTCACAATGCCCAGCCTTTTTTTTTTTTTTTTTTTTTTTGTTTGTTTGTTTGTAGTTGTCATTGTAATCTAGCAGGCCCAGATCAGATTAGAACCTGCCAGCTCCAGCGTATGTGGCCGGTGCCCTAACCACTGAGCTGCAGGTGCTGAGCCAGCAGGCTGATTTTTTTTGAGGACTGTTCTGCTTATCTGTGGTGTCAGATATTGCAAAAGCATCCTTATTAGCTATTATTAGTGTTCATGTATTTAATTGGGGTTGAAGGCAGCTCTTAGTCTTCCAATGGCAGAGGGGAAAAAAAGTTGGACAGCCCTGCCTAGGCTTTCCCAAGGGGGCTGTGGATTGATTAGTTTAAAGAACACATGTGTGAAGGGAGAATTTATTCACATGACTTTGGTATTGACCATTGTGTTTTCTGGTGATCAGCAACCATTGGATGTGCTAGGTTTTGGATCAGTGAGGTAGGCAACAATGGGTCCATATCACACACAGCTATCTGGGGACAGGGAAGGGGGAGTTTTCACTAAGCCAAAGGTGATGTGGGCTATGGTTGGGTTTAGAACAACTTATGTCAGGCCTAAAAGTGGATGCTGAGGCAGCAAATAAATTAAACAAATTTATGACAATCCATCCTGTGGTCCCTTGTATCATTTCTGAAAAGGGTTTTCCTTGTTGTTGTTAAATAAACAAGCGTTCAGCTACAGGAATACAAGGCACAACACACTGCATTGTGGTTTCATGAATTGGACAAAACAGTAGGGTGACCAGAAAGCCGACCTCTCCATGAGGCTTTGGCTGTGTGATTTGCTGGCTGGTTTAGACATGAGAATAGTTGCAGGGTTTGGGCAACCACAGCTGCAGGAGAACAGCTGGGATGTGGTCAGGGAACATATCCGCTGGCCCCAGCACAGCACCCACAGAAGACTGCCTTGACAATTTAGAGACCTTGGGACCAGCTGGCACTGCCTTCACGGTGACTTGGTAGGAGGGCAAGGCTTGCTGACTTCTTTTTTTTTTTTCTTTCCCCTGAGGTATATTTTATTTTATTATTTTTTTTTATTAAGTCATTTGTACATAGATCATAAATACATGTATGCCATCATGGGATTCAATGTGTTGATTTTTTGTACAAATTGGAGTGCTTACATCTTACTAATCAACATAGCTTTCACCTCATTTACCCAGTTACAGCATTAAGACATTTGTGTTCTACCCCTGATAGCTGACCTCTTTATCTTGAGGCTGGATCTGTTTGGATTTTGTTTTGCCATTATTCACTAAGCTCCTCCCTCACCAGTACATTCCATATATGTTATAGATACTGCCTTAGTCTTCACAACCACCCTATGAGTTAGGTATGAGTGGTCCCATTTTATAGGAAACCAAGGTTCCAAAAGTTCAGCAAGTTGACAAGCAAATTGTTGGGTCAGGAATTGAATCCATGAACTCCTGAGTACCAAACCAGTGCATTTTCCACCAAGTATGTGACCTATTTTCCTTAACGTCCCTGTTCCTACCTCTTTTTTTTTTAGAATAATTCAGAATCATGTATACCTTCTACTCTGGAGAGTGAACTTGAGCCCCAGTTTCTGTAGCACTGGCAAAGCCAGTGGAGTATGAATATGATGCTGTCACCTCCAGGCAAATGCACCCAATGTTCATAGACAAGCTCCACTAGAATTTCTGGTGTGCTCTGGAGGTCTCTGAACCTGTGAACCATGGGGAAGCTCAGGGAGACATTGGATTCCCCTAAGGATTCCTTCTAAAGAGAAGAAATTGTATTGGCTGATATAAATAAATTCTCATACCTTAGGCATGGAAGTCTTACTGATTGGTTTCCAAACAAGACTGGGTTTTAAAGTTTCCCCTAGTGCACAGATTAGACAAATTCAGTCAAGGACAGGAGTGGGGAGAGTCAAAATCCACCCATTCTTTGGAAGTACCGCTTGACGGGTTCAATTACTTTTTAACAAAAGAGGGCACTGGTATATAAAAATGTGTAGCTCGTGTTGAGGTGGTGTGTCAGTTCCAAGGCTGGAATGCTGTAACAAAGAGACCTCACAATAATAGGACTAAAGAATAAGGTTTGTATATTGCTTACATAAGAGTCCAGGGTGAGCCTTCCAGACTGGTGGAAGATTCAGATCCATGTAGTCGGTCAGGCAGTTAGGTCCCTTTCAAGTCATTGTTCTGCCATCCTTGAAAGCCATACTGTGATCTGCATAATTGAAGCTGGGTTCCTGTCAAGCCTGGGTTGCTGCCTGCATGAAGGGGAAAGTGTGTGGAGAAGGGATGGCTCTGTTTGTATCACCACTTCCTCTCTTACCTCCACTGGAGACAAGTCACATGTTCATACCTAGCTGCAAAGGAGGCTGGAAAATTAATGCAGAGGACAACCATTGTTCTATTGCTATGGAACAAAGGAGCTTAGATTTTAGGGAACAATTAGCAGTATTTGGCAGATAACCAGCAACTGAATGCATCTTACTGCTCTAGCAAGGCACAGAAGAGGAAAGGCTGGCTCTGGACCCTGAAGACCTGAGTTTGGATCCTTACTCTGCCATTCCTAACTGGGCCAGTTGCCTCATCTCTGTAACATCTGGATCTTTCAACTTCTGTGCCCTCTTTAAACACTACTGGGAGGGCTGTAACACAGCAGGTGCACAACAGCCTCAGTCAAGGTTACAAGTAGTGAAAACCAGCTTGAGTTAGCTTGAGGAAAGGGAGATTTCATTTGAGATCCAAGTCATCTCATAGAATCTGAAGGCAGGAAGTATATAGATGGACCTTTGTAGGAAAGGACTGGAATTGGCGCTGAAAGCACTGCAGAGGAATAGGAGGAAAGAGGGGGAAACGCAAAGAGTCCCCAATCCATTAGCAAATACTGTTTTACTAATTTCAAAATAAATTATGACTGCATCTATTTCTCTCCATCTCTGCCTTCTTCTCTAGTCTAAGCCCCCTCCGAGCCTTGCCTGGACCACTGCAGCAGCCCAGTGAATGACTGGTCTCTCGTCTCTATTCTTGGGCTCTCAAATTCATTCTTTGATGCAATGGCAGTAGTTTAGAAACATTAATGAGATCGTGCCTCCTGTGTGACACCTGCAGTGTCCTCTGCAGCATGTGGGATAAAATCCCAGCTCTGTATCCTGATTTACCAATACAATGTGTCTCTCTCCGACTACATCTACCCCTCTGCCACGCTCTCATTTTGCTTTAGCCACATGGCCCAGCCATATCTAAATATGGTCATCTGAAACTTGCTCCTGCCACCAGGCCTTTGTACTAGCTTTTTCCTGAGCCTGGAGAACTCAGTGACTTTCTCCTTCTATTAATTCACACCTCAATATAAAATCTCTGTCATGTCACCCAACTTCTAATTCTCTACATAGCAGTTATCTCAATTTCCCAGTTTTCTTACTAATTGACATGTAGTTTTTTGTTGTTACTCAATTATCAGACCTCACCTGCCCAATAAATGCAATCATTATAAAAGCAGGAAACTCTGTATCTTAAATTTTGATGTATCCCTTTTGCTTAGAAAGGGTCTATGGTTTGCTTGGTGATTCCTTCTTGTTTACTCTTCTTTTTTTTTTTTAGACAGAGTCTCACTTTGTTGCCCTTGGTAGAGTGCCGTGGCATCATAGCTCACAGCAACCTCAAACTCTTGACCTTGAGTGATCCTCTTGCCTCAGCCTCCCAAGTAGGTGGGACTACAGATGCCCACTACAACGCCCAGCTAGTTTTAGAGACAAGGTCTCACTTTGGGTCAGGCTTGTTTCAAACTCCTGAAATACTTTTTGAATGAACTGAGTTAAATCTTTAAAAAGTATATTATATTTAGTATTTGTAACCCTTTAAAAACTTAATCATATATTTTGAAACTTTTTCCACTTCAACGAACATATAATTACTATACACTTACACTATCCTGTGACTTAGACTTATAAGCAAAACTGACTTTTGAGGAAATTGTAATTGCTTTAACTCCCTCCTATGTGATAGGAAAATGCCATGTTCTCCAGACCCTGGGTAAAGGAATATCATCATTTTTTATTTTGACAATTCGATGTGGTAAAAATGTCATCTCATTGTATCAATTGATATTTTAAGAAAATTATCAGCAGCATTGAACGTTTATCTTTTATTTATTGCATTTGTTTCTTTTGTCTTCTGCAAATTGTTCATTTCCTTGGTCCCTTTCCAAAATGAGTGCTTCATCATCACACATTATTTCTTGGCTGTGGGTTTCCACTTTCATCCTCAGAGGCCCATGTTGGGTGGGGGCACATTTGCAGGGATGAAGGAAATTGATTCCTGCCCTGTACTCTAAGCTCCCAATAGGCCCTCTCTTTCCTCGTCATTAGAATACAAATTGGATGGTGCTGGAGCTGCAGGAGTGTGTGAAGACACATATATTGACAGTGACTAAGAGACAGCGCATCATACAGTCCCGGTCACTGGTGCGTCCCTTTCAAAGGCTTCCAGACCCTTACAGATTGCTTCTGGGTGACACCTTTAAAAAGGTGTCCACTTCTCCATTCTGCTCTGCAGGGCTATTCAGAGCTGACCCAACCCAATCCACTTATGGAGCACCAAAGAATTGTAAATCTTTTGGGATCTAGAGATGCTTTCCTGGGTCATTGAGGGACATTTGGAGTGATTTAGGCTTTATCATAAGATATCAACAAAAGCATTTCCTTCTACAGCTGACACTGGAGCAGATAATGGCACAGAGTCTGCCACCCTCTGGGGCAAAACTCTATCACCCCTGAGATGGGATCAATAGTTAGGACTTAACCTGAGCATGGAAATATACATTTTGGAGGTGGTTAATGATGGTTAAAATAAGAAAACAGTATTTTTTGTTAGTCTTTTATTTTTTTTCCTTTTTTTTATCCAGGAAGGGGGATAATTTTCAAAGGAGTTGATTCATTCTCATGTATATTTACTGGAGAAGTTCTTAACAGGATATTGGGATCTGAGACCCACTCATCTTAGATGAGGGAAGGTGTGAATACAGCTTAGGACCCCATGCACAGCCGAGGGAGGGGACTGACACCCCAAATCAATGCTACTCAAATGGTGGCTAGCTTTCCAGGATTCTCCACGTTGTCACTTAAAGGGCTGTCCTTCACGCTGAGGGTTTGTGAGTATGTGTTTGTGCACGTGTGCACATATCTGTGTTATTTAAAGTATTCTTTCTTAGAAGAAATGATAGTGATAGTGATAGAACTCATTGTTTCAAAAATATCACTTTTTGGCAAAGGAAACGCTTGCAAATGCACATTTGTCTTTCTATTCTTTCCCCCTCTTATCTGTGAAATCCTCCAAGCACTGCAGCATCTACTGCTTTAAATGGCAGGCTCTCCATGTAACTGGGGCTATATTGTTCTGTTTTAATGAGAAACTCACATTTGCAGTGATCCCTTGAAAGAACAAAGCCCCGAAAGAATCTGAAGCCCCAACTCACTTGAAATGGTGGGAAGGCCTTTTCTTTAGCTGCAGTGGGAATCAGGACTCCCCTGGCAGGGCTCTAAAAAGGAGGCTGTGCTGTCAAACTCTGAGGGGCCTGCAAACCGTGGGCACCGTTCAGCCAGCAGGAGAAGCTGACTTGGTGCAGGGCCAGGTCCTGTGACCCAGAAGGTGCTGGAGGGAAGGCAGAGGAGGAGAAGTGAGGGGTGTATCTCCCCAAGTACTAACTCTCCTCCTCTTCTCCCCTACCTCCTGGTTTCCTCCGATTGGATTCATCCTCCAAAAAAAAGGAGCTCCCAGAAAAATTATTTAATTATTTAATTTTTTTAATAATAAAAAATTATTTATATAATTTAATAATTGTATAAATTATTTAATTTATGTAGCTGAAGTTCAATAATCAGGGTCTGGGTATTGGTTTTTAATTCAAGAAATTAAAAAATAAAATAAAGCAAAACGATAAATGTAAGTAAAAAGAAACTTCACTATGTTCCTTGCCAGTGGAAAAAAAATGCATGGGCATGGAGCTTTTGAAGTTCAAATTGAAAAACACACATAATTAAATGGACGCGGAGCCCTGGCAGGTGGTGGTACCAGGTTATGGCTCCCCTGGGTCATGATTCTGGCTGATCGTCAGTGCTGGAGACTGTAGAGGCTTTAATAGAAGATAGGAGGCCAGTCTCAGATTCCTCCGAGACAAATCCCCCCGATTTGCAGTGAGATCTTAGATTTGACCTATGACTTTTATGTCACAAAGGATCAGCGATTGCAATTCAGGTAATAGCTTAGGCCAAGCCAGCTTTTGCTGTTTTCTCTCTCTCTCTTTCTCTTTTCCCTCTTTCCCGTCAAAGGATAACCTCAATTTCTTTGGAATTACATGTAAGCAGCAACTTCATGAAATACCAGAGGCAGGGTTGGAATCCACCTTCGCTGTGTGTTCCCGTGGCTGCTCCCGCGGGTGGTTTTACTTATTAAAAGGGGCGTCTGTGTGTTTCAGCGCCAAGTCTGCTCCGAACCCGGGGCTCTGCACTTCTGCGCGTCTCTGTGACTGCGCTGGTTTCCCCGCTGCCTACCTGGGGGCTGCGGCTGGGGGTGCGGGTGCTGCGCACTTGGAGATCCCAAGGGCTTGAGAAATGCAATGTACAAATCTGCAAGGTTGCAAACAAACCCCCA
Organism: Loris lydekkerianus; assembly: GCA_963574355.1. Lineage (NCBI taxonomy): Eukaryota > Metazoa > Chordata > Mammalia > Primates > Lorisidae > Loris > Loris lydekkerianus. The sequence continues at coordinate 20,017 of CAUYPK010121197.1, read as the reverse complement.
CAGCAGCTCTGGAAGCGCAGGGCCTCAAGGCGACCGGCAGCGCACGGCTCTCCGGGGAGCACCGGGGGTCCAGTAAAGGCCTCCGCGGCGGAAAGGTCCAGGCACAACCCAGAGGGATCGACCCTCGGGCCTGTGGATGTCTGCCAGCGGGTGGGTTGGGGGAGGGGTTCTCGAGTTCAAAGGGAAGGCTTACAGCCACCTGTCGCCTGAGCAGGCACTGGAGGGGGCGGGAGGGCAGGGACTCTCCGGGAAGGAGGCCCCGAGGGAGGTGGCCTTCTGTAGAATAATACCCAGGGGACTCACCGGAGAACTGGCAGCTCCAGAGCCGCCAGGACCTCCTAGTCCCTGGGAAGACTGACTAGCCGGAACTCGCGGCCAATTCATTTTGCACCCTTCCACGCTAGTCTCACTACTTTTACTATCTGATTGAAAAATAGTCATGAAAAACCCTAAAATTAAAACGTTTAAAAATGGATTGATGAAATCATAACCGAATCTACACATGACTGAAAAACAGGGCGTAGGTGTGTGAGATGTTTCATGGGCTATGGAAAACGCCCCGCCGAAGGGGGTCCCCAGCCTCCCTCCTCTGAAGTTTATAGACTAGACGTCACAGGCGTCCTCAAACTGTTTAAACAGGGGGCCAATTCACTGTCCCTCAGACCATTGGAGGGCTGGACTATAGTTAAAAAAACAACAACCTATGAACAAATTCCTGTGCACACTGCACATATCTTATTTTGAAGTAAAAAAACAAAACAGGAACAAATACAATCACACCGCCTCATGTGGCCCGGGGGCCACAGTTTGAGGACCCCTGGTAGCGGTTGGAACAACTAGGCCTCCCCCACTACTTTTATGGTGGAAATCACTGAACTTCCAAATTTTCAATCAAGATGCAATCCCGGTTTCAATTTTCATATTCAGGTGCTTTTGGGCTACACAGGGAAAAAAAAAAATCAACATTTCCATCTCCCACATCTGAGTTTATAACTTGGGAATTTAATTTGGATTCCTCCCATTGTCTCAGCAGTGCTTTCCCTCTGTCACTCGTCATCACGTTTGACAGCTTTCTACAGCATTTCTGGAACCCTCACCCCCACCCCTCTATCCCTTCACTGCCATAGCCTGGCTCAGGCCCTCAGTGGCTGTTATCTGGCACTATTCAAACTACCTATGCCTAGTGACCTTTCTGAAGTGCCCATTTGCCATAAGGTTGCCATACTTAACACCGCTCCCCACAAAAAGATGCTTGGCACCAGTAGTCATTAGGAAGCTACAAATCAAAATCACCATGAGATATGTATATATTGCTGATGGGGGTGTAAAATGGTACAGTCACTCTGGGAAATAGTTCAATAGTTTCTTTTAAAAATAAATATGCAGCTACCATACAATCCAACAATCGAACTCTTCAGCGTTTATCCCAGAGAAAGAAAAACTATATTCACACAAAAATCTGTGTGCAGATGTTGGTAGCAACTTTATTTGCAATAACCCACACCTGTCCTTCTGTAGCCCAGGTGGTTTTTGATAAGTGAATGGTTAAGCAAATTGTGGCATGTCTATACCCTGGAATATTCTTTAGCAAGCAAAAAGTAGTGACCTACTGATATATTTAACAAATTGGATGAATCTCCAGGAGATAATGCTGAGTATGAAAAGCTGAACCCAAAAAGTATCTCTGAATGCATGATTCCATTTCTACAGGGTTCTCAAAATGACAACATTTTGTAAATAGAAGGGTTGCCAGGGTGGGATGGGGTGGGAAGGGAAGAGAGAAGTGGTGTGGTTGTAACCAGCGACAGGAGTGTCCTCATGGGTTGGAACTGTTGAGTAACTTGACGGTGACAGTGGGTACACGGACCTATGGAAATTGCATACACTGAATACAGCAATGAGTACAAGTAAAACTCAGAAATCTGAATAAGACAAGGGAAGTGGGTTGTGTTAGTGTTAATATCTTGGTTGTGATATTGTATTATAACTTTGCAAAATAATACCATTCGGGAAAACTGAGTGATGTGTATAAGAGATTTCTCTATTATTTCTAACAATAGTATATGAATCTACAATTATTTCAAGCTTTTAAAAGTTTGTTAAATTAATTTTTTCAGATTTTTATTAACATTTTTTATTGTGGTAAAATATCCATAACGTAAAATTTACCATTGTAACTATTTCTTTTTTTTTTTTTTTGAGACAGAGTATTGCCCTGTTGCCTGGGTTAGAGTGTAGTGTTGTCATTATCAGCTGGCTGTAACCTCAGCCCCCTGCATGTGACCATGTTTAAGTCTGCGTGTCTGTGACATTAAGTACATTCACATTGCTGTGTAACCATCATGTCCATCCAACCCCAGAATCTTTTGTCTTCCCCGTGTGACACTCTGTACCCACTGAACACTAACTCCCCATGCTCTCTTGCTCCCACAGATTTTTTTTTTTTTAAATCTGGAAAATAAAAGCCCCAAACCAAAACTCCTCGTGAGCTCCTCATCACCTCCTGGGCAAACTCTTTCAGTGCCCTTGAGCTGTCCTTGCTCTGGCATTGTCCACCTGCTAGCATTCCTGTGAACCTGACTGCCTGTCAAACCTCTGGGGACTGTGCTGTTGTCTCCTAATCCAAGCACCTGACTTCTCGTTAGCCTTGCTGATTCAGTTTCAGGGCCCCTCCCCAGGCCTGGGAAATGGTACTAGCACTGTGTTCGCATGGTTATAAGTTTTGTAAATTTGTGAGATTTTTTTTTTTTTGAGACAAAGACTCAAGCTGTCACCCTGGGTAGAGTGCTGTGGCGTCACAGCTCACAGGAACCTCCAACTCCTGGGCTTAGGTGATTCTCTTGCCTCAGACTCCCAAGCAACTGGGACTACAGGCACCCACCACAACACCCGGCTATTTTTTGGTCGTAGTTGTCATTGTTGTTTGGCAGGCCTGGGCTGGATTCAAACCCGCCAGCTCTGATGTATGTGGCTGGAGCTTTAGCCGCTTGAGCTATAGGCGCTGAGCCAAATTTGTGAGAGATTTTAATTGTAATCAGGAGACACTTTGGGCATTTTCTTTTCTTATCCTTCTGTTGATGCTACCATACCCAAAGTTGTTGATTATTTCCATATTTTGGATCTGTTACGTGTTTTCTTTTCAGGTTTGCCAAACTTACGTTTCTCTTTCACGAGTTTAATCGTGGCGAGAGTGTCTGCCTATTAGGAAGCTGTTTCAAGCCCTACAATGTGGGGCCACGTGTGTTGAGAACGATAAAAGATATTTTCAAAGACTTGGAAGAGGCTCCTGAACATAAATGAGAAGCAAAAATCTTGCTCCAAACGTTGATAAAGCTTGAATATGTATTTTTTGTTGGAATTTGGAAATATGTTTTGGAATGCTTCAATAAAAGAAGTGGGAAATTATAGATTCTAATTTGGATTTAGATGAAAGTGAACCTTAAGTTTGTTTATTAAAGAATTGAGGGCAAATTCAGGTAAACTTAATGGACTGTGAACAAAATGTGCTCAAAATAAACCAGGAAATCAATAGAAATCATTCTGACATTAAAAAATTGTAAATACTTTTAGATATGTTCAAAACAGAAATTCATTAAGAGAAAGGTATTCTGTTTCTAATAGAAATGATGACTCAGTCCTTGGATTTTTTAGTAATCCAATTAATGAACACATTGGGAAAATAAATAATTTTTTTTTTTTTTTTAAGACAGTCTTTTTCTGTCACCTGGGTTAGAGTGCCATGGCCTCAGCCTAGCTCATAACAACCTCAAACTCCTGGGTTCAAGGGATCCTCCTGCTCAGCCTCCAGAGTAGCTGGAGCACCTGACTTCTCAGGGCAGGGGCCTGCCACAATGCCTGGCTAATCTTTCTATTTTTAGTAGAAAATAGAAACTTTGTTTAGGCTGGTCTCCAACTCCTGAGCTCAAGTGATCTTCCTACCTTGGCCTCCCAGAATGTTAGGATTATAGGTATAAACCCTTGAGCCCAGCCCTAAATTTTAAGATTGGATTAAGCTGATTTGCCCCAACATATTGACATCAACAAGATAATTAAAACTTGTAGGGTGGCTCCTGAGGCTCAGTGAGTACGGTGCCAGCCCCGTATACTGAGGGTGGCAGGTTCAAACCCGGCCCCGGCCAAATTGCAAACAAAACAAAACAAAACTTGTAATGCATATTATAATGAGAAAAATCAACAGCAAACTATCTGTACAGTTTCGTAAATTGAAAGAATTCTATGACTATTAAGATTAGTCACTGCCTAAGAAAAGTGAAGTACCCTAAAACCTCGCGGCTCATACATAAACCTTGAGAGGTTTCTCAGTTTTGATAAGAGCCCTAAAAATTTATGTGATTGAATCAGAAATTAGTTGAGAAGTGGAATAAATTCTTTCTGAATTGTTAAGAATGAAAATCAAATTTCTATCATAACCATGTCAAAGAAAGGAATGAATATTTCTGCACAGAAAATGTTACTTTGTCACAGGTAGGAAGAGGCAAAGAATGAGCAGGACAAGTTAGGAGGGACAAAAGCATTCGTTGTAGAGGTCAAGTGGCGGTTAAGTAATAAAAAGATCGTGTTATTTTCCTGGATGGTGTAATGTTTGTGGTAGCCGAACTTTCCAAAATTTGGAGTTTATTGAGTTTTTTCTTATTGTAAGTGAATATTTTTATACGTAATTTCATATTCATAATTTTGTATTTTAAAGTGGGACTGCCAAATTTTATTAGCGCCCATCTCTACGAGATCTGGAGCTACCCAGGCTCTGCTTCCCCAATCATCTCTGTTACCTGTGTAACTCTCCAGCATGTTCTCAGACTCCTGTTGTGTTATCACCCTCCCAAAACATTAAAAAAAATCCAAACCAAGAAAATTTTGTTTATGCTTTTATCTCTCCCAGAAAGTGTCTTGTATAATGGGCAAGAACACATACTTGGGAGCCAAGCTGCTTGGGTTTGAATTCCAGCAACCTGGCCTTCTAGCTTTGTGAACTTGGAAAAATGATGTCTGCTCTCTGGGCTTCGTTGTTTTCTTCTATAAGACAGGGATAATAACAGCACACATGGCAGAGTATTGTTGTGAGGATTAAGTAACTTTATGTGCATAGAATGGCTGGCACATGTCCCCAGCACCTAGCAAAGTGTCTGGCCAAAAGCCTGGCATATGGCAGGTACCCAATAAAGGTGGAATTAATTTGAGTTTGTGGCCTGGTTGGAAAGAGTGAGCACGTGGCTTAACAGGGTCTCACATTCAGTAAATTATCTCTCTGGTCCCGAGTTTCTCTTATATAAAACAGTGAACTCCAACTTGAGATGCTTCATTGTTCTAAAATTATATGACTTAGGATGAAATAATATGTATTTTCATTACCCACTAGAATGAATATTTGGTGAAGCTCAATAATTGCAGTTCTTTTTGATAATTGCTGGCGTTTTGTTCTCAACTCTATGACTCCTCTAATATTTTCTGTTTAAGCAAGTAGAATATAAATGGTAACAGCAACCCAGCTCTAGACTTTTTGATTATAAATTCATAATATTATTATTATCAGTTGTCGGTCTTTAATATCTTTCATTTATTCTCCTTTATCAGCATCCATCCTATCTTTTGTGTATATATATATATATATATATATATATTTTTTTTTTTTTTTTTCTTTTTTTTAAAGATAGAGTCTCACTTTGTCAGCTTTGGTAGAGTGCCGTGGCATCACAGGTCACAGCAACCTCAAGCTCTTGGGCTCAAGTCGTTCTCTTGCCTTAGCTCCCAAGTTGCTGACCACAATGCCCAGCAAATTTTAGAAACAGAGTCTCGATCTTGCTCAGGCTGGTCTTGAACTCCTGAGTATGCAAGCAATCCACCTGCCTCAGCCTCTCAGAGTGCTGGGATTACAGGTGTTAGCCACCTTGCCTAACCTTTATCTTGTATTTTTATAAATGTTTAGATTTGACAGGTATGTGCTAGTGATGGTTAATTTCATATATCAACCTGGCTAGACTATGGTGCCTGGTTTGGTGAAACATCAGTCTAGGTTTTGCTGTTATGGTATTTTTTAGAAGTGATAAACATTTACAACATTTATAATCAGTTGACTTTAAGCAGAGCAGATTACTCTTTATAATGTGGGTGGGCCTCATCTAATCACTTGAAGTCTTTCAGAGCAAAGACTGAGGTTTCCTGAAGAAGAAATTTAAGTCCTATTCCCTGTTTTTCCCAGCTGTAAATTGTACCTTTCCAATAATGGGGAGCCATCCCACATCTGAGAGGTGCTGCCTCTCCCACTTAGAGAGCCTATCCCCATAGCAGCCCTTGTGTGTGACAACCCTTCTTTCTCCTCTCTCTTCAAATCTCTTGTGTCAGATGTCACCCAGAGTCATCCAAGAGCATTTAGCTGAACCAGAGCAGTATAATCCACAAGCAAAGTAGTAAGGTCTTTGGGATCAGAGTGATGAACTTGAGCTCCAGTGCATGAGCTATGACTGAGACGCAATTTCCTTATTGTCAACAGGAAGGTCCACTTGCCTTATTCAGACTGTTGGAGATGACATTTGCAAGGTAGAAAACTGTTTTTTGCTCTCATCATCAAAGTCAGGTTTGGGGGGAAGAAGAATTTAGAAAACAAAGTGTGTCTTGATCTCAGTCCCCCCTTTGCTTAGATGAAGTGTATCCTGGTGTGTTACAGAGGAACTGCATGGGTGACCAGCTGCTGGGATGAGCACAGCTTGTTCAGAGATCTGGATCTTTATTCCCTAGACCTGGTCTGGCATTAGAATCAGCTGGGGATTTTGCTAAAACTACAGGTTCTCAGGGCGGTGCCTGTGGCTCAAAGGAGTAGGGCGCCAGCCCCATATACTGGAGGTGGTGGGTTCAAACCCTGCCCCGGCCAAAAAAAGAAAAAAGAAAAAGAAGAATACAGGTTCTCAGGTCTTGCTCCAGTACTACTGAAATAGAATCTCCCAAGGTAGGACTTGCAAGTATGTCTTTTTAAAAAAGCTACATGTGGCCAGGGTGGTGGCTCATGCCTGTAATCCTAGCACTCTAGGAGCCCAAGGTGGGTGGATTGCTTATGTTCAGGAGTTTGAAGCCAGCCTGTGCAGGAGTGAGACGGAGATCCAATCTGTAAAAATAGCCAGGCGTTGTGCAGGTACCTGTAGTCCCAGCTACTTAGGAGGCTGAAACAAGAGGATTGCTTGAACCCAAGCGTTTCAGGTTGTGGTGCGGCTGGATAGTGTGGCCCTCCACTTAGAGAACTTACTCAAATAAATAAATGAGTAAATAAAGAAATGAATAAAAAAAAGTTACATGGCTCAAACAGACATTTGTATACCCTTGGTATTATTCACAATAGCCAAAAGGAGGAGACAACTGTGTCTGTGAACAGGTGAATAGACAATCTCAATGTGGTGTATACCCTTGAGGGAATCTTACTCAGCCTTAAAAAGGAAGGAAATTTTGACAGATGCTACAACTGGAATGAACCTCGAGGACATGATGCTAAGTGGATCGAGCCCTTCACAAAAGGACACCATAATATCCTCCTTCTATGAGGAGCATACTCAGTTTCATGAAGACAGAAAGCAGAATGGTAAGAGCCAGCGCTTGCTGTGTATCGAGTTTCAGTTTGGAAATGATGAGAAAGTTCCGGTGATGGTTGTACAACAGTGTGAATGTACTTACTGTCACTGAACTGTGCACTTAAAGATGGTTGAAATGGGAGATTTATATTAGGTACATTTTACTACAACTAAAAAAGAAAGCTGTAAGGCTGTTCTAATGTTCCTCTAATGAATCTGGGAACTGCTCCTCCACCCCTGCTCTTTTACACCAGCTTATCCTGCACCCTTCCTTCCTGACGTTCACCAGCACGGCCATCCATTTAGACAGGGATAAAGGTGACACCTGGGAGGACTCAGCGTTCCCTGAAGGATCACACTGGGAGGCAGAGCAATTCCCATAGAATAGCTGGCCAGGGTTTCCTTTTGAGCTGAGCTCTGACAACGTCCCCTCTGCTGCTTTTCCATCCCCTCCAGCAGCCATGTCACCTTGGAGAGTGATGACAGTGGTGCTTGGGAGGTGAGAGCCAACCTCTCATACCTGAGGCCTGTAATCCTAGCACTCTGAGAGGACTGTACTTCCCCATCAGTAAGGTGGCCCAGGCTTTTCACTAGCACTGGCTGCCACCCTCAACATCACTCAACCAGCACGACCATCCCCAGTGTGGCTCTTTTTCACCTCCTGGGAGGGTTAGGGGAGTTCAGGATGGCAGCTCTGCTCTTGGAAGAGATGAAGCCTGGCCACAGTGGCCGTTGAAAGGTCAAGAAGGAAGAGCAAGGCAGGTGTGGTGGCTCATGCCTGCAATCCTAGCATTCTGGGAGGCCTAGGTGGGAGGATGGCCTGAGGTTAAAAGCTCAAGACTAGCCTGAGAAACAGCAAGACTCCTATCTCTATGAAAAGATAGAAAATTTAGCTGGTATGTTGGTAGGTACCTGTAATCCCAGCTACTCAGGAGGCTGAGGAAGGAGGATCACTTGAGCTCAGGAGGGTGAAGTTGCTATAAGTTATGATCATGCCACTGTACTCTAGCTGGGTTACAGAGAGGGGGATTCTGTTTCAAAAAGAAACAAACAACCCCAAGAAAATGCAGATTCTCAGGTGCCCTCCCAGCCACAACCTGCTGCTAGATGGGATTAGAGCCACATTTTTCTGTAAGCTTCTCCTTTTCCCAGCTAGAAATGTTGCCCTTGAATCAAGGTAGTGTTTAAATACTGATAAATAATTAATTGTTCCCTTGACTAGGTGTTCTATGCTTGCTTATGCTTTTCTGGTAGCTTTTGCTTATCTTTTTCTTTTTTTAATTCAAAGGTGGCATTAATAATTTAAGCACAAATTCGTGGTCACATACACCATGTTTGCACTCATAATGACAGGTGGCCCCTCCTTTGCTCTTCAAGTCAGAACTGATATCAACCAGGAAGTTAAGGCCCCCAACATCCAGCCGTCTCCTTCCTGTTCTTCTGGGAGCAGACACGGGGGTCAAAACCGTGTAAAGAGTTTTGGCCCAAATTAAGCAAGAGCTTCTTATTTTTTTCAATGACCTTGACAGGTGCTGAGTCCCAACAGACTTTAAATAGAGCAAAGATACATTCTGTGACAAAGAGCACCCAGGGAGGAAAATTAGGGAATGGAGAACACAGTGGGACTGTTTATTCAGCCAGTACTTCTCAGGGCAGGGAGGAGGGGAAGAGGAATCTAATAACTTGGTTCTGGAGGCAAAGTTGCTGGAGTAGAGAAGGCCCTGGAATGATGGGAGTCTTTGTCCTTGTTACAGAAATAGATGGCCCTGGTGAATTGGGAGGCAAAGCCTGCGTGGGCCAGGAAGACAGGATCTTTTGTGAACAGGGTAGATAGGGAAGATAATGACATTCTAATGAAAATTATCAAGTACGTAGAATGCTCTCATTTACAAAATACCTGTGTAGGGCAGATGAGAAATGATAAAATGGGATTATGCTGAGAGGGGGAGCAGAGATGGGACAGGCATGGGGTAAGATTCACTTTTACAACATGTGTTTGTGAATCTTAAAATTTTGTGCCATTTGCATGTACAGGTTGAATATCTTATCTGAAAGGCTTTGAACTAGAAGTGTCTCAGATTTCAGATGTTTTCGGATTTAGGGAATATTTTCGTTAGACCTACTGAAAATCTGAGATCTGAAAATCTGAGCTCTGAGATCTGAAATGCTCCCTTGAGCATTTCTTTTGAGCATCCAAAAAGTTTTGGGTTTTGGAGCATTTTGGATTTCAGATTTTGGGGTTAGGGAAGTTCAACCTATATGCCTTATTGAGAATAAACAGGAAGCAGATAAATTCATAAGTATGCATGATTAAGGAGGTTATTTTTGGTGAGTAAAAAAAAAAAAAAGAAAGAGAAAAACATCAGAAATGCATAGATTGAGAGAGGATGGTTTTTAAATACTTTTGCAAGATAAGTCTTGGAAAGATATAAAACACATTAGGCTGTATTATATAAGATTGCTATGTTTGGTCAAAAGTGATAGATTTTTGGTAATTTTGCATGGTTTAACACGGGGATTTGCAACCTTGGCATTACTGACATATCGATAATTTTTTTTTTTTTTTGGGTTGTGTGATGTTCAGTAGCATCCTGTGCCTCTACCCATTAGAGGCAGGTAGCACTTCCCCAGTTGTGAAAATCTTTTATTTATTTATTTTTTAATGTATCTAGCAGAACTGGCAACACAATTTGGGAGCCCAGTGAAAAATAAGAATGCGAGCCCCTTGTATAAAAATTTATTAATAATTTAAAGACAGTAACAGAAGAACATAAAATCAAGAGCAGGATTGGAGCCCATTCGACCACACAACTTCCACAACCACACAGATGACCCTGGTCTCCAGATGTCAAATTTCCTCTGGGGGGCACTTCCCATTGAACCACTGGTTTTACCTAATACATTTATGCCTACATATATATATGCCCAGAGTTATAGAGGCTCTTTTTTTCTTTTTTAAAGAATAAAATTTTATGAAATCTTTAAAAAAGCGCTATAGCATAACATCAAGTACCAGAAGGTTTGGATGGCAGCCAAATCTGGCCCACCATCTGTTTTTGTAAATAAAGCTTTACTGGAAGACAGCCATGCTCATTTGTTTATATATTGGTTAGGGCTGCTCTTGTGCTGTAACAGGGGAGTTGAGAAGTAGTAACGAAGACCGTTTGGCCCCAAAGCCTAAATATTTATGGTCTGGCCCTTTCCAGAAAAAGTTTGCCAATCCTATTGTAGAAGATTGAGTTTTCAACCTGTTGTAGTGGTGGTGAACAGGTGAAATTAGCCAGAAGCCCCTGGGACTCATGATTCTTTAGCCTCCATTACCCATGCAAGCTAGAGCAGTTAGCATACTCACTGGGAGGTGATAGAGAGTTGCTCTGGCTCATTTAAGCAAAGGAAAATTTATAGGAAGGAATTAGGGGTGCTCACAGAATCAATGGGTGGCTTAATTAATGCATTAAGTAATGTGTGGAATGCAAAAGAAGGAAATGTACTGCTTTCTTTTGGTGTTTGTTTTCCTAGTTCACTTGGTACCCAGAGGGTCTGGGAGAAAAAATGATTAGGATGGAGGATATTGAGTGTGAAAAGAGTAGTCAGCTAGGCAAAAGGTAGGGGCCAGGTTAGTTTTTATTTTATCCAGGCAGGTTCATTTCATCCCTAATATTCTTCTGCATTTCAGTTTCTGTTTTTCATTTATTCAAAAACAGATTACATTTCTTGAGGGAAGTGGTGAAACCAGTTGAGAGGAAAGCAATTTGATGGAGTTTTCAATGAGTAGTAATAATCATTATGGTGATAGGTCTCCAGCCTAAGCCATCTCGGTGGGTAGTGTTAGCAAATTAAACATACTATAAAATATTCATCCCTTTGCCACAATCTCAAATTGATTTGCATAAGCCCCTCGCACAGGCTCTGGGGTGAGCTATTCCCTAATTAATTATTAAATTCCCATCTGTACAGTGTGAACAGGATAATGAAATTCCAGCAGGCCCTGAGAAAATCCACCCAACGCCTTCTGGAGAAGCCTCCTGGCTTTCCCAGGCTCGGGTCTGTCTTGCAGCCAGGGGTCCCTTCCTAAGCATCTCCCCCCAGAACTAACTGAAGATTTGGCCAGTGACAGAATCAGCTCCGACCTTCCGGTAACCCAGGATTCCAGGGTTCTGGTCTCAGCTCCATACCACACACAGCCAGGCCACCGAGGAATCTTCAATATGGCTTTATAAGGACATTTTTCCAAACCCATTCTAGGTTTATGGACAACCCCTAAGGTTCATTGCTATTCCCTTATTACCTCATTTTGGGTGAATTTCTTTTTCCATATGGCCAAAGATCAGTTTATTCTCTAGTCATTTAAGAAGAAGTTAGAAAATTATTATTTTTTTTCGTTTCCCAAAGTCTTGGATAAACCCATGAGGCCCTTCTTGCAGCTCTGAGAACAGGCTCAGAGCCCTTGCAGGAAGAGTGGGTGGGCATGTTGGGTGAAGAGGCAGAGTGGCCATGGCAGGTAACCCTGATGGCCAGGGGAAGGGGGAAATGAGGATTCAGATATAACAGGAGCTGGAACGTTGGCTCGTTCACCTGGAAAATGAGCTTTCTGAGACATTTCACTGTGGGCCAATCAGGTGGTTCTGGCCTAAGGGGGCAGTGTCTCTTGGTAGAGTTTTTCTATTTCAAAATCCAGCATTTACCAGTCAATGTTGTCTTTAGATGCACCGGGAGAATTGTTCATAAAATTGCTGATATTTAAGATTTCTTGGGGTCATGTGTTTCTCTAACTTTGCTGTGTACATTAGTCACAGAGCAAGATTGTTAATATGCAGATTCTGATTCAGTGGGTCTGAAGTGGGCTTGAGTTTCCACACTTCTGAGAAACCCACGCACAACACTTCTGAGTATCAAGAGGGTGGGTGACAGGGCACACTTGTAAATGGGGAAGAAATCAGACTTACAAATGAATGGGGAGATACAACATGCTAAGCTCATGTGGACTTTTTAAGCTTTTTAAGTAAAGGCACGATGAGTGGGGATTAGAGCAAAGACAGACTTAAGCTTTGTTCTTATTAGGATCATTTTTTCATTTCAGATAGGCTTGTGTTAAAATTTAGAAGTGGATCTAGAACAGCTCCTTGGGTCTGAGCCTGTTGTTGACTTGCTGTAATTATGAGGGCTTTTTTTTTTCCCTCTTGGGGGTGACTTTTAGGAATTTTCTAATCTCTCTGAGACTTTTTATCCATCTGTAAAATGAGGATAGTAACAGTTGGTATCCCTGGGTTTGGATTCTGGAATGTGTTTAAATCTCAGCTTTGCACCTTGAGTGTTTCCCTTTTTGCTTTTCTGGAAATGAGTGTCCTCATCGGCTGGATGGGACCGAGCCGGACCTGTCTAGTCGATGAGCATTCGAGTATTGGGTGAGGAATAGTGCCTGGCACAGGGGAGGCGCCCAGTCTTGGCGGGAGAAGCAGAGTTTTATCAATCTGCGGAAACAGCCTCCCAGCTGGTGTCAGGTGGAACCACCTAAAGAGGCTCAGGGAGTAGAGTGGACTGAGGTTTGGGAGTCTGTATGCTCTTCTGTTTTCTACTTGCGGGATGTTTGCTCTTGTGCAATTGCCGTGTGAGGGCCCGTGGGTACCCAAAGAAGGAGCCTCTAAGTAAGTAGTTGAAAGTTGGTGGAAGCCAAATGCTAAATCAGACAGAAGTTTAAAAAAGTCTCTCCCTGGGAGGCTGACTGGTCAGCGTGGCCCACTGGTTCATGAAAATCACAAGGTCCTCCCAGTGAGAGCTGTGAGGATAAAAGTCCTAAGGAAGCACAAGAAACTCAGTTGAAGCAGCAGCCTCTTGGGGGAGGATCACCACCTGTGTGTCTCCGTCCTCTGAAACCCCAGTCCTCCAAGAGAGGGGCCACCAGGGAGCTCAGTGAGACTGACTTCCACTGGTTGCTCGGCTGTCCAGGGAGGCTGCATACTGGTGGCCTACAGGCCATGTTCAGCCTGCAGATGTATTTTATTCACCTTAGCCTTTTTTTTTTTTTTTTTTTTTTAGGTACAGTCTCACTTTGTTGCCCCCAGTAGAGTGTGGTGGCATCATAGCTCACAGCAATCTCAGACTCTTGGGCTTAAGTGACCCCTTTGCCTTATCTTCCTGAGTAGTTGGGACTACAGGTGCCCACCACAATGCCTGGTTGTTTTTAGAGATGGATCTCGCTCTAGCTCAGAGCTAGTCTGGAACCTGTGAGCTCAGGCAATCTACCCGCCTCGGCCTTCCAGAGTGCTGGGATTACAGTGTGAGCCACCATGCCTGGCCCAGCCTCAGCATTTTTTAAACAGGTGGGTTTCCTGCCATCACTAAAAATATTGAGGATTTTATATTAAAGACCAGTTTTTAAGTACCATGAAAAAAAAAAAGTCGTTCTCGGCCTGTGCTCCTGGTGGTGCAATCTGTTGGTTCTGAATAAAGGCTGGGCTCTCAGGTGGGCTGACCTTCCCTGCCTGGCCTCCATGTCCATTGTAGCTTGTGACTGTATTATATTTTTTGCACCTCTGTCAGTAATTTATCATCTAGTCTTCAGTTTCAGGGCGCAGGAGCTGTGTTTTCGATTTTAGTCTCCTCCCTTAATCTTCATTTTGTTTTTTTATTTAAAAATTTATTTTATTTTATTGTGTTTTAATTCAATTTGATTTAATTTTCTTTTAGATAGAGTCTCACTCTGTTGCTCAGGCTACAGTGCCATGTTGTCAGCCTGTCTCACAGCAACCTCAAACTCCTGGGCTCAAGTGATTCTATTGCTCAAGTAGCTGAGATGACAACAACTGGCTAATTTTTCTATTTTTAGCAGAGATGGAGTTGCTCTTGCTCAGGCTGGTCTCGAATACCTGAACTCAAGGAATCCTCCCACCTCGGCCTCCCAGAGTGCTGGGATTACAGGCCTGAGCCACCATTTGGGCCCATCTTCTTTTGCTTAAAGCCTCATTATCAGCAGCCACTAAACAGTGGATGGGGAGCCAGACTCAAAAGCAGAAGGTCTGGGTATCCTCTAGACCAGGTGTCCTCAAACTTTTTAAACAGGGGGCCAATTCATTGTCCCTCAGACCATTGGAGGGCTGGACTATAGTTAAAAAAAAAATGAACAAATTCCTATGCACACTGCACATATCTTATTTTGAAGTAAAAAAACAAAACGGGAACAAATACAATCCCACCGCCTCATGTGGCCCGCGGGCTGCAGTTTGAGGACCCCTGCAGACACTTACTACCCTTGGGACCTGGGGTAAACACTTAATCTTTTCAAATTGCAGCTTCTTTATTTACAAAGTAGCCACTCATAATGATCACATGGGCAGCGAGAAGCTTTTGAGGACTCTAAGGGGTGTTAGAGGCAGAGAGACTCTCAGGAGTGGAAGACAGGAAAGGGATGCTCCCGGACTGGCAAAGAAGATAGAATTGACGTAGACCATTATACAAAACCAGAGGTGCTCTCACACGAGGTGCTGGGGCAGGGTAGGGGCTTGGTTTAGCTCACAGTGGGAGGTGTTCACATAGGGCCTCATGGAGGAGTGGATGAGTGAAGTTTTAAAGAAAAATGTGGCTTTGCCAAGAGCACCTGATAACATAAGGCCTCCAGCTAATTAAATGCACTGGTGCATTTTAATCAGCTATCGGGATATAATTTTAGTGCTGAGCTTGTTCCCCTGGGGCAGGGGAAAGATGCTCCAGTCAGCCTCAGGACACCCCTTCCATGCCTTGGTGGGAGCTGAGCCTCTGATGCTGGCCTGGGAAGTTCACATGGACAAAAATGACGATTCCCCACTAAGCCTCCTGTGTTGGTGACGAGAGAGGAACATGAGCCTTTGGGGATGGGACCTTCATGAGGAACTTTGGGTAATCAGTGAGTCCAGAGTCAAGACAGAGTTAAAAACAGGATTTTGGCCTCTTCCATCTGGAACCATCACTGTACATTGATGACTGGAGAAAATAATGTAATCTGATTGTTCCATTGGGTCATTTCTGGGAATATGAAGACATTTTTCCAAAACTGGAAGTCTATGTACACAGAGTATTCCAGGGCTTAGTTCTGCAGCCTCCCTCGGCCTCCCCATGGTCTGCCTCTTCCCAACCCTTGCTCCACAGCAGATACTTGGTCCCTGCGAAACTCAACTTAATGAGAGATGACCCAGTCTTTTTCTGCACTGAACTCTGTTAGGGTTGAAGAGGCATTTGGCGGCTTGAGACAACCCCAGACTGCTGCTCCTCACTGCATTGCATTTGGCAAATGTCTTCTGTAGAAGGAATGCCGAGAATTTCCCTTTCCATCGTGTCAGATCATCTGGCTTGGGCCTGGCCCTTCCCCAACAGCCCAGTGGACACAGCTGGAGCAGGGTGCGGCCCAGGCAGATTGCTGAGCTGGGAGCTGGGGCCTTCCCTCCTGCTTGAAGGCCACAGTGGAGCGGGGCTAACCCAGGCCCCCGTGTCCCAGGTGGTGTGGGGGAAGGCTGTGAGCCTGACACACATGTGGAAGAAGGTGGGGCCAAGGGAGGCCTCTGCCTCCTCCTCTGATTGAAAGTTTAATCCTGGAATTAAATGAAGGGGTGCTGAAGCCTAAATTATGTTAGTGTCATAGAGAATCTGCCATTTCTGTCCCCATTGTCACAGGCAGAAAATTGGATGTAAGCCTGGGAAGAAACTTTGGACTTGGTTGTGGTTGTTAATCTAGGGATCTGCCCTCACTGGGCCACCTGATAGCCAGGGGTTCACTGATAGGTGGGACAGGGTGGGTATGAATCCTGCAGGGCCTGGTGGGTGTAGGGACATCCATGGGAGGAGTCAGATCAGAGGGACCAGTTCAAAGTCAGCAGAAGAGGTCAGGTCAGTTCAAGTGCCCAGTGCAGGTTAGCAGGATGTGATTTAGGGATACAGGTAGGATCCTAGACATGATAGGATCTGATGAAGAGGAAAGTAGGTCAGGAATGAGCAGGGAGGGGGTTCATTTGCTGGTAGCTAATATCACCCATGTGGTGGCCTCAGGTAGCATTGATGAGCTGCTCAATGTATGACTGTCTCAGGTGAGCTTCAAAGAAGCACGGGCAGATTTTTGCTTGCTAGATTTCCTACAATAGTTTGGGGGTTGACATCCTTCATCTTAGAGCCTCCTTGATCTAGATTTAAACACAGGCAAAATTGTCTCTATTTGCTTGTGGCTGGATCATTTCTTCAGCTACAGATAGATACCAACTGCCTTTGGAAGTGGATAGGTAACAACCTTTAGTCTGCCACATCTCAGCTTTGAGATTCATCTCTCTTTTCTTATTAAGGCTCATATTATATATGTTTTTTAAAAGTTGTGATGACCAAAATAATGATACAAGTAAAGTCCTATTACTATAATTTTTTTTTTTTTTTTTTTTTTGAGGCAGAGTCTCACTCTGCCCAAGGCTAGAATTCCATGTCCTCAGCCTAGCTCACAGCAACCTCAAACTACAGGGTTTAAACGATCCTCCTGCCTCCACCTTCTATGGCAGGCGTCTGCTGAAACTACAGGTGCTTGCAACAACCCCTGGCTAATTTTTCTATTTTTAGTTGGGATGGGATCTTGCTCTTGCTCAGGTTGGTCTCAAACTCCTGAGCGCAAGGGATCCTCCTGCCTCAGCCTCCCGGAGTGCTAGGATTACAGCACTCCTGTAATGAGTGAGCCACCATGCTTGACCCTATAGCTATAATTTTTTTTTTTTTTTTAGAGACAGTCTCACTCAGTTGCCCTGGGTACAGTGCCATGGCATCATAGCTCGCAGCAACCTCAAACTCTTAGACTCAAGTGATCCTCTTGCCTCAGCTTCCCAAGTAGGTGGGCCAACAGGTGCCTGCCATAATGCCTGGCTATTTATTAAAGACAGGGTCTCACTGTTGCTTAGGCTGGTCTTGAACTCCTGAGCTCAAGCAATTCACCTGCCTCAGCCTCCCAAACTGCTAGGATTACAGGCATGAGCCACTGCTCCTAGCCTTATTACTATAACTTTTAACACAATTCTTTAGAAACCTGGCTAAACAAACACAAATCAGTAAGTATATACTACTTACAAGCTTGATGTAATAGACATACAAAGAACCCAATAAACAGCGCACACTTTTCAGGCCCACACAGAACATCTGCATGAACTTGACCACGTTGCAGGCCTCCAAGTCTTATGTCCTAAGGATCTTTATCATACAGAATGCATTCCTTGCAACCACCCTGGTATTGATGGGGTAAATTTAGCTTGTTCACTGAGCTTGCTTCTTGATCTACATGTGAAAAGACCCACAGTTCTTGAAAACTTAAGAGTGAAAACATTAAGCTGCAGGATGTGAATATAATATGGTACAGGTTATGTAAAATTTAAAACACACAATGTTATTTGTTTATGGATAAATACTTAGTGAAAAAGATAAAGACACAGAAGGTTTACCCAACTGTGGGTGAGTGTTTCAGGAGTTACTTTAATTATATCAGAAGTGTTGTATTTAATAAATAGAAAGGTCTGAAATAAATGTGGCCAACTCATATGTGATAAATCTACCTGGTGTTTTACCTAGAGCTTGCTATATCCTTTATTTCATATTCTGTTAGGCCTGAGGTCATTAACATTAAAGGGCTCAGTGTTAGGGGTGGTGCCTGTGGCTCAGTGAGTAGGGTGCTGGCCTCGTATACCGAGGGTGGAACCCTGGCCAGATTCCAACCCAGCCTGGCCAAACTGCAACAACAACAACAACAACAACAACAACAAAAACAACAACAACGGTGGGCTCAGTGTTAGGTGCATAATTTGTACCCAGCAAATGTTTTGTCCTGACCAGGTTTTAAGAGTGCATTAAATAAGTTAAGTGGGTCAAAGTTCTCAGGGCAGCGTCTGCCTAGTGCTGGTCCTGAGGGTGGGTTGGTATGTTCTTCCTCTGCCTTCAGGTTCTGGTCCAGCCTTGCACCTGGTAGGTGTAGGCCACAGAAACAGGCTGACATCTGGGAAGTTACAGCCCCTCGTACAAAATACACTCACCAGTTGGATTCCCCTACAACCCATGAATCTGGGGGGCTTCAAGAGTCCTAGAAACATCAGATAGTCAGGAGCAATCCTCAGACTGGGGAAATTGGACATTAGCCCGTGGCCGATCCTCACTTCCCTGCCTCCAACCGGACATCTAGAGGTTCCAATGCCAAGGCCTGCATCTCACTGCTTCCTAGGAAGGTAGGGAGAGGTGAACATTCCTGGCTGCCCTGGGCTCTATTTTCCTTGTGTATTACTCACTAATACCCACCCTGATCTCCCCTTAGGCAGTAGACTTTCTTGTGTTTTTAGGATAATTAGCAAGCCTATTATACAATAATTACATGACTGGGTTTCCATGGTGATTTGCATGTTCTATCTCATGATGCTTTCTAAAGAGCCTGTCTTAATTCCCATCAGCCCTCCCATGGCTAGTCTCTGCCATATCTCATTTCAGGGAAAGTTCCCTTAAGAAAACACTGTATTTCCTAAAGTTCCCTTCACTGGGGCCAAAAGAGCAATCTGAAAAAAATCTCAATTTAAAAAAAAAATTTATATTTTGAAAACAAAGACTTTTTGAGTTTAAATTCATTAATTTGCTTCTAATGCAGCCTGTAATTGAGAGTAACTTGTTTCTCATCATGAATTTCATTATCATCAGGAAGCACAAAACACTCTTGGCAAACACACTGTTAGGCAGTTTAAAGACACTCAGGATTTGTGTTTGTGTGGTCACTTCATGGGTATGTGTAGGAAGGTGACTCCATTCAGAGACCTTTGCAAAATGTGTGAGGGATTTCAGTCTTCTCAGCTGGAGAGTTTGCAAATGGGCAAACACAAGGAAATAGCAGGTTGGTGGGAACAAGTCATTTTGAAGCAGACCCAGTGGGAGAGGTACAGTGTGGGCAACCTTTTAATGAATATGGACCTGCAACATCCCAGCATTATTCACCCAGCTGAGCTTATTACCATTTCAATAATTTAAAGCAATTTGTTACAAAGGTAATCTGTCTGATTGCAATCAAGAAGCAAGAAGCCTGGAATCCAATCTAAACTGCCCTGGGGCAGGGTGACCCCTCCTTCCTTAACCCATTCTGCCCCTGGAACATCTCAAGAGCCGTCTGCAGAAATGCTTCTTGAAGAATTCTCGGTGTAGTAGCATCCAGCACTGGAATGCATTTGGAAGGTTCCCATCACTGTTGCTACTCAAAGTATGGTCCACAGATTGGCTGCTTCAGCACTGACATCCCTGTTAGCATCAGCTTCAGCATCAGCACCACCTAGACGTTGTTAGACATGTCCTTTCTTGGGCCCCACCCCAGACCTATTGAATCAGACAACCTGGGGGGGGGGGGGGGGCGGGACCAAGTGCGCTGTGTTCAAACAAGCCGTCGGGATTCAGATGCACACACAACTTTGAGGACCCCTGGAAAAGGG
>CAUYPK010121196.1:0-55388 GCA_963574355.1 Loris lydekkerianus | reverse complement strand
GAGTAGGGCGCCGGCCCCATATACCGAGGGTGGTGGGTTCAAACCAGGCCCCGGGCAAACTGCAACAAAAAATAGTCCCGCATTGTGGCGGGTGCCTGTAGTCCCAGCTACTTGGGAGGCAGAGGCAGGAGAATCTCTTGAACCCAGGAGTTGGAGGTTGCTGTAAGCTATGATGCCACAGCACTCTATCCAGGGTGACAGCTTGAGGCTCTTTCTCAAAAAAAAAAAAAAAAGAATCGCCTAAGCCCGGAGGTGGGGGGTTCAAGCCCAGCCCAGGCCAAAAACTACAACTAAAAAAAAAAGTCTTTCCAAGAATAACTTCCTTTAAAATTTATTTCATTCACTCAATTCTAGTCCCATTAAATAAAGGACTGAAATATGAACACGGAAAATCCAGCATAATAATCTTTAGAATTTTTATCTGGGGCAGCACCTGTGGCTAAAAGGAGTAGGGCGCCGGCCCCATATGCTGGAGGTGGTGGGTTCAAACTGAACCCCGGCAAAAAACTGTAAAAAATAAAAAATAAAAACATTAAAAAAAAAAAGAAAAAAAGAATTGTCATCTGAACTTTAGGTATACTTTGCAGCGTTATAAAACTCTTAACTATATGCAAACTTCAGTGTCTATGTACTTTTTCCACTGATGTTAATAATTGCTTTATTCTATGAACAAAAGAATTTATGAATTTTAATGTATGGATGGGTTGTGGAGGAAAAACTGAAACCACAAACAGAATATTTATACATTTATTTATAATGAAATTATGGTCTAAATATTTACAACATATAGGAAACCAGAGGATAAGTTTATACAAAGCCAGCCTGCAAAGTATTCAAATGTGCAAAAATGACAGTTCAGTATCTCAAACTACTCTTGGTTCAGCAGACTAGCTCCTTCATTTTCACATATCAATGTTTGATATAAAAAAGTTCTTTTGGCAAAACCTGTAATGCCAAGAAAAAGGACAAGTTGCAATTTCAGTCACTAAGTCCACCATCCTATTCCAAGCAGTCAGATCTCTCTTAGTTTAGCTGCAACCAGTTCTGAGAGAGACAGACCACTACTGTGTTTCACTTGTGATGAGTTCTGACCTGTTTTAGTCAAGTAGTTTTCTCTGACCCAGCTGAAGATAAGGAGCTTAGAAGGGCTATAAAAACAGCAATGGCTATCTGACACAATGTTCCTGAAGGTGCCAGCTTTGGATCATCAGAATTAAAAAAAACCCACACACACACAATGAAAAAATAACTTCATTTTCCTATCCCAGATCCAGCTATCTCCAAGTTTTAAATTAGTAAAACAGTATCTTCCAAAACAGAAAGAATCCAAAATGAAACAGGGATGAGGATCTCTTAGAATTAAGTGCTGAAAAGAAAGGATGGTCTTAAAATCATTTCCCCACTAATTAATGTAAGGGTTTGCTTGTAATCAGTTGTTATCAAAATTGACCAAACAGTAGTAAAATACAAATAAAACTTTCTTTATGTCAGAGTTGGGACTAGTCATCTGGAAAAGGCTAGATCAGGTAAAATGTAGTTAGAATGCTTTGTTGGACAAGCACACGTCACCAACTGTTAAAAAGCTTCTGAGACAAATTTGTGATTCTAAGTAAATTTTGACAGATGCTATGCCACTGCAGAAATAAGGATGTTTTAAAAAGAATGCAGCCCCTTTAGGAAAGGGGGCACTGCATCTCTAACTTCTGCAAAGGTCCACGATGGTTCCCAGCATAGGCCCCAGAGTCTTGTTAAATCAAATGCATGCATTATTGCTAAAAAGTCACCGAGGGTCAAAACTCTGTTCCACTGTTTCCTAAGGGGCCATCCAGAATGGCATCTGTTGTTTAGCTCGTGGTTGTGATGAAGGGTACTGATATCCCAGACTCCAGCCCTGTGGAAAACTACTTGCATTTTTATGACCTCCATGTTCCTCCTCTTCATCAGATGAATCTGCAGCATAAGCCACCAAGCCAAATCCTTTCTCTGTAGTTTTCATCTTCTTGGCTGGATAATCTAGAATAAAGAAAAAAAACCCCAACCCCATTCCCCACCAAGAAAAAAAAATAATACCATAAATTCGTTAATAAAAAAAAGACGTTAATTGTAAATGGTTAGTTGGACACCATTTTGAGGTCACAGGGTCAATGGTCACCCAAAAACGTTGAAGATCACACGAAAAACAGCACCAGCATCAGCATATGTGAATCCACCAGAACCATGTAAGAAAACAGAGAAAGAAAAAAGAAACACAAAAAAAGAAAAAAAAAAAAAAAAGAAAAAGGAAAGTTAGCAAGTGAGTCTGAAGGCTGATATTTCACCTTTTAAAGAGTTAAAAGAAAAGAAGAAAAGAAAAATATGTATTTTCTTCTGTTTATTTTTATTATGACTACAGGCAAAGAACAAAAATGATCCCATATACCTCTATAGGACTTAACAGTTCTGGGATGCTAAAAAGCAACATGCAACATTTTACATAACACCCATAAGGCTGACCATTATGGACCAAAAGAGCTATGAGAGGAGATATAGCTGAGCTCCCAATACAAAGAAAATTCAGTCTTTTAAGTCTGTATCAGATTATCTCCAAGTACTAGACAACACAGGCAACAGAATTTTGAAATGACCTACCAATTACTAGAATTTCCTAGGTTTTAATGTCACTGACGCTATGTATAAATATAAGTCGACTGACTCTTTCCTAGACACGTTGGTTGAAAAAAAAAAAAAAAGCTGTCCTTATAAATAGGAAAAAAGTATTCTCATTAGCCAGTAGATTACAACAGAGATTGGATAAAATACCTGAACAAACATCAGGTTAGAAAACTAACATCTTTAGACCAGTCTTACTTAGTCATTCCTGATCCCCCAGTAACACCTGACTTACCATGGCTCCCTGTTAAGGTCCCAGACCCGTTCCTTTCATCAGACTCTGTTTTTAATCCAGTCACTGGAAAGGCTGGTGGAGGCATCAACTGCCTTTGAAACACAAAATGAAATTTCCTTCAGATACATTCAATTTTTCATTTATCTGCCATATAAGAAGTGGAACAAGTCTGCGGATAATCTTTCACATTTATTTTAACCCCTTCTTTTTTTTTTTTTTTTTGAGCTGGGGTCTAAATTTGTCACCCTTGGTACAGTCCTGTGGCATCTTAGCTCACAGCAACCTCAAACTCTTGGGCTCAAAGCAATTGATTCTCTGGTCTTAGCCTCCCTGGTAGCTGAGACTATAGGTACTAGCCACAATGCCCAACTTTTTTTTTTTTTTTTTTTTAAGAGATGGCGTCTCACTCTTGTTCAGGCTGGTCCTGAATTCCTGAGCTCAGACAATCCACCAGTCTTAGCTTCCCAGAGTCCTAGGATTACAAGCGCAAACCACTGGGCCTGGCCTAACACCTTCCACTTTTATTTCATTCAGCAGATCATTTGATTCAGAGATGCCATTTCATCTTCAGAATACTAAAGCTCACAGCAGTGATCATTATTCTCATTAATGGTACAAACAAATGACATCTTAATATACTCATAATTATTTGAAACAACTTACCTGTCCCTCTCTCGCTCTTTGCCTGAGGAACTTGCCGGCTTCGATCCTGCACCTTCAATCTCATTCTGACTGGAGAAGCCTGTACCTAAATTAGTCATATGAATGGGTCCATGCTATGAGCAGAAAAATACAGTGGCATTAGCAAATCTACAGCTGCTGTATTGACTTTAGCTCCTTAATGTAACTGTCAAGTGCCTCAATCTTTCTGGTAAATTGCAATAAATTAAATTGTACTACATAGCTCTTTGGGATTTGCAATAACTGTAGTCACAAGTAAGGGTATTCTTTCCTCTATAGGACTTAGTCAGAGACTGTAATTCATTATACTATGTCTACCTGTTTTTAACTCACTACCAATAACTCAACTGATTTGTATAAACCTAGTTATAAACTATAAAAATGCTATGGTTTCAGAATGCTTCCAGGATTCTGGAAAACTGTAAAGTTATTTCTCCTGATAACACTGCACCAGAACTAATAATACTGTTTTAAATTTAGTGAATGACTACAAGTATATGAATTCACAGAATCAATCCAATTCTAGCAGTTTTAGTAGTGATGGGGGGAGCACTAGCGAGAAAAACCACCCCATTTTTAGTGGGAGTAAAGAGATTAGTAAATTGAAAAGCCATAACTTTAAATACAAACCACATAGTGGTAGTTTGATAGCTTTGGGTGAGATGTGTAGGGAAGTAAACTACTAAAGGCTTTTAAGAGTGCCAAAAAGGACCTAACCCAACCTAAATGGATTCCAGAAAGCAGAAATCCTACTACTGAGATCATGTTTCCTCCCAGGTCAGGTCAAGCCTGCTCAGTCTCAAGTCACTGGAAGGTGTGCTAGAAGCAGCCTCCCTAAGGACTCTCCCAACACTTTAAAATAGTTGATATAGATGTGAATTTATCTTTTTTTAAAGGGAGAATATAGTAGGAGAATAAGATGAGGAAATGAAGACAGGATATTTTATTTAACCTGGTATCCAAGAAGTCCAGATTCCCGTTCATCTGGTAGCTCCTCTGTGAATCGCCTCTTCTGTGCCTGGGGCTGAGTTGGAAGTGGGGGCTGGGGCTGGGGCTGGGGCTGGGGCTGGGGGCCAGCAGGCAGAGCAGCTTTGACAGGAGCAGCAGGAATAAAAGGACCACTCATTGGACTCTGAGACCAAAACAAACCAAGGAAGATAAAGTGTAAGAATGCCCAATGAGTAAGTAAACAATGATTATGAAATACTCTAATGATCAATATGTAGCATATGAATCTTTCATCTTCAGGTCCTTAGTTTCCTTCAAGAGTAATTTGGTAATAGTATCACCCAGACCTCCCCTCTTCATCCTAAGAAAAGGCAAATTGACAATCTACATACAGTGCTTTGAACCTGGGGGAAAAAATCTGTTGTGCGTTTGCACTAGGAGCAAACATGACCATTAACAAACGATAAAAGCTCTAGCCACTCACTAATGTAAGTTCAAAATTCATTAATCAAGGTTTCTCTTATTTAAAGCCTTGTAATCAATGTAATTAGTGCTTTTTATATCATAAATACTGTTAATACTATGGCAGAGGCAACTTCATCGACCACTTGTATGGATGTTAGTCTGTAGCTTTATTGAGAGTCTAATGTTTGAAGATGTTGCTCCAAAAAGGAAGAGGGGTGATCAAAAGAAGGCAGGTATCACAGAAAAGTAAGCATGTCTAAAAGAAAAACTTTATCACTACAGGCATGCATCACTCAACAGGGACATTCTGAGAAAAGCAGTGCAAGGTAACCTCAGTGCTATGTGAGAGCACACAGCATGTTTGCACAAAAAGATGTGATATAGTCAACTATATCCCTGGGCTATATGGTATGGCCTGTTGCTCCAGGCCACACACCTGTACACCTAATTACTGTACTTAATACTGTGACACAGTGGTAAATATTTATGTATATACACATATTTAAACTAAAGGTAAAAATACGGAAATATGGGGGCGGCACCTGTGGTTCAAAGAGTAGGGCACTGGCCCCATATACCGGGGGTGGTGGGTTCAAGCCTGGCCCCAGCCAAAACTGCAAACAAAAAAAGGAAAATATGGCATCATTCCCTACCCTCCCTTTTAAAAAAGAGATAGTCTTGCTCTGTTATCCAGGTTAGAGTACACTGGAGTGCAGTGTCATTGTCGTAGCTCACTGTAACCATAAATTCCTGGGCTCAAGTGATCCTCATGCCTCCCAAATTGTGGGATCAAATCACCACCCTGGCTAACTTAAAAATTTTATAAGAACAGGGCCTCACTATCTTGTCTAGGCTGGTCCCCAATTCCTGGCTTAAAGCAATCCGCCTGCTTCAGCCTACCAAAGTGCTGGGATTACAGACCCAGGCCACCCTGCCCAGCCAACATAAGTTATGGGACAGGTCACCATTGTATATGTGGTCCAGCAATGGTCACAACATTGGCATGTAGTAAGTACATGATTGTATCAAGAATAACAAACACTGTTTACTGACTGCTGGGATATTCTGTAGCTAAGGAAAACCAAAGCCAAAACAGGTCAAATTATATCCCAAGATCACACAGCTCAAAAAATGAGAAAACACTATCACTTTGAGGGACTTGGGAGAGAGAGAGAAGAGAGAGAGAAAAGAAGAAAGGAAAGGAAGAAAAAGTGACAGCATGATGAATCCTGGCAAACTACCTCAAACCTCTAGCTCTTACCCACTCTATCATACTGCTTCCTAATTACAAAAGACTGGGGAATCACAGAACTGACTTAATATAAAAAGTGTAATAATTCTAACCAGAGACCATAAACAGAATTTAGTGTGTAAGTCCTTTTTGTTACACAACGTGCAGTCCCTTTCAGTGCTTATGGCCCATGCTAAGGAGGCTGGGCAATGGTTCAAGGCTGCAGTTCGCCGTGGCATGGGCACATCATGAGAAGCGCACACTGAAGGGACCGTAATAAACCCTTTACCATACTCATATGCTCTCTCCCTTGCCTCCAAGGCTGGTACATAATCCACCCAATGAGCTGGATCATCCACTCTTTTCCTAAAATTCCATTTTCTTACATGAATTATAAAAAATAAATAAGAAAAAAAAATTATGAAAGAAAAATACCAGCATTTTTTTTTTTTTGAGAGCGTCTCAATATGTCACCCTCAGTAGAGTGCTATGAAATCACAGTTCATAGCAACCTCAAACTCTTGGGTTTAAGTGATTCTCTTGCCTCAGTCTCCCAAGTAGCTGGGACTACAGATGCCTGCTATAATGCCCAGCTATTTTCTGTTGCAGCTGTCACTGTTTAGCTGGCCCAGGCTGTGTTTGAACCCACCACCCTCAGTGTATGTGGCTGGCGCTGTAACCACTGTGCTATGGATGCTGAGCTAACATACTAGCATTCTTAACCCTTATGTTTGGAAAGATCACCTATCTATTCAGAAGCACATGTATGACACGTCAGGTCAGGCCTACTCAGACTCAGTCAGTGGAAGGTGTGCTGGACTCTTGCATCACTTTAAAAACCACAATATGGCTAAATGATTGTGGCCTGTCACTTGTTTTGTAAATAAAGTCCTACCAGAGTACAGATATGCTCTGTCAGGTATCAATAGCTGCTTTTGCACTACAACAGAGTGGATTGGTTGTGACAGAGACTGTGTAGCCCCCAAAACCTAAAATATTTAGTATCTGGCCGTTTATAGTAAGTCTGCCAACCATCTCTGCCTTAAACAAGTATGTGGTGGAAGCCTTGTGAAATAGAATACACACAAGCACACATTACTCTAAAGTATTCTGGTCACCTGGTGGTGGGAACACAGTGGACAGTATGATTAAAGCACTACAGTGTACATTATTTACTTCTGGATGAGCACATTCCCCTCCCCAATCATCTTAAACTCAGTGACACCATGTACATGCCCGGCCACCCTACCTGTCCAGTGCTAGCTGGAGGCTGTACTTGTGTTATCGGGTATTGTGTTGGCACAGGTGGAACTCCAGTAGGTAATGCTGGCAAGACTCCAGGTGCCAGTGAAACAGCTGGTGGCACTATGCTTGGTACTCCATAGGGAGGTTGAACTGGCTGCTGAGGAGGGGGAACAACAGGGTAACCAGACTGATAGCCATTGGATGGATAATATGGTGGTTGAGGAGGGACACTACTTATAGCAGAGGGTTGTGTATAGCCTGAGGGGGGAAGAAAAAAAGTGTTTAATCAGCTGCAGCAGAATGAGACATTTTAGCTGAATATTAAAACATAGTATCTAGGGAAGAATAATACTGAGGCATGAATGCTTTCCAAATTACCTTCAGTAATTAAGCTGAAGGCAACATTAATATTACCCTGGTGCGGTGTAGCCTCAAGTACTGTACTTACACACAAATATCACTAACAAAATATTTCTTAAATACTTCAAGATGTACACACCTGGTAAAGGTACAGCAGAATTAATTTGATTCACAAATCTAGAATATTCAGCATGAACCTGAAAGAGAAGGGAAAGTAAATTAATATGGGATGGTTCCAGTTGAATCTGTATTTATAAAGGTCTAGGTCTGGTTATATAATTCCAGGACAAAAGCAAATAGGAATTAAAATACTTCCTACTTTGGGGTATAAAATCATTCAGAAAACCACAGAAATTAATTAATTAGGGTATTTAAGCCGTTAGTATATGTCCTCAAGGAGCTAACAGTTTAATAAAGGTTAAGTACTTTCTCCCCACCTCTTCCTCACTGTAAATATCCTACTAGTAAGTCAGTAGTTGGTAATTTCAATGAAGAAGATGAGAAATGGTCAAGGATATTATCTGGTACCAGGCTGGCAAATCAGGTTATATGCACACAAGAAAACATCTCAATAAGGTACCCTAAAATACAAAAAAAACCCAAAACAAAACAAAACACGAGATTGAACATTTTCAACCCCAAACCTGATTTCCTTTAAATGGTACCAAACAATCCTACGGTTTAACTTTTGGTTATTTGTTTATAGATTAAAAAGAATGGGAGGGGCAGCACCTGTGGCTCAGTGAGTAGGGCACCGGCCCCATATGCCGAGGGTGGCGGGTTCAAACCCAGCCCAGGCCAAACTGCAACAAAAAAATAGCCGGGCATTGTGGCAGACGCCTGTAGTCCCAGCTACTCGGGAGGCTGAGGCAAGAGAATCACATAAGCCCAGGAGCTGGAGGTTGCTGTGAGCTGTATGATGCCACGGCACTCTACCAAGGGCCATAAAGTGAGACTCTGTCTCTACAAAAAAAAAAAAAAAAAAAAGAATGGGAGGGCGGTGCCTGTGGTTCAGTGGGTGGGGTGCCAGCCCCATATACCAGAGGTGGAGGGTTCAAACCCAGCCCCAGCCAAACTGCAACAAAAAAAATAGACAGGCATTGTGGCGGCCGTCTGTGGAGAATTGCCTAGGCCCAGGAGTTGGAGGTTGCTGTGAGGGTGTATAAAGTGATACTCTGTCTCTACAAAAAAAAAAAAAAAAAAAGAATGGGAAACAAAATAAGCAATCATCCCCAAAGCACTACTAATTGCTTATAAATTAGTATAGCCTAGGCAAGGCCTGGTGGCTCACAGCTGCAATCCCAACCTTTGCCCTGTAGGAAAACTTGTGGGAGGCCAAGGCAGGCAGATTGCCTGAGCTCAGGAGTTTGAGACTAGCCTAAGAAGAACAAGACTCAGCTTGGCGCCCAGGTAGCTCAGTGAGTAAGGCACCAGCCACATATACCAAAGCTGGTGGGTTTGAGCCTGCCGTGGGACTGTTAAACAGCAATAACAACTGCAGCAACAACAACAACAAAAAAAAATAGGTTGGCGTTGTGGCAAGTGCCTATAGTCCCAGCTACTTGGGAGGCTGAGGCAAGACAATCACTTAAGCCCAGGAGTTGGAGGTTGCTGTCAGCTGTGATGCCACAGCACTCTAACAAGGGCCACCAAGTGAGACTCAGTCTCTTAGAGAGACTCTGTTTTTTAGAAAAAAGAGAGTAACTTAAGAGAGAAAAGAAAAAAAAGTCAAAGAATGCCAACAACCGGATATCAGGAGAGAGGCATAGGGTGTTCTCCCCCCCCAAAGGCTCCAGGAGGAGCCAATCCTACCAGCACCTTGACTTTGGACTCCTGGCTTCCCTCCATGTGACAGAATAAATTTATTTAAGCTGCCTAATTTATGATAATTTAGTACCGTAGCACTAAACACAGATGAAAGAAATAGCTAAGACACACTCCAAAATGGCAGTAGCTCTCCTGAATGTCAAACAAATATAACTCACTGTTTGCAAGAGATTCTCACAGAGTTTCTTAGCAGCAGCCAGGCCTTCTGGTTTGGGATGACTGTAAAGAAATAAGCAGGAATTTGAACAAGAGAAAAACAAGATACAAAATTCTGCTTTCACTTTTAAAGCCATCATAAATCTACTTTAATAGATTTCATGCCATCATTTATCTACTTTAACTGTTACTGAAAACTAGGCCTCTGGAAATTACAAAATAGGAACAAAAACATAAAAGCCTTTAAAAATTATATCTAGGGCGGCGCCTGTGGCTCAGTGAGTAGGGCGCCAGCCCCATATGCCGAGGTTGGTGAGTTCAAACCCAGCCCCGGCCAAACTGCAACAAAAAAATAGACGGGCGTTGTGGCAGGTGCCTGTAGTCCCAGCTACTCGGGAGGCTGAGGCAAGAGAATCGCCTAAGCCCAAGAGCTGGAGGTTGCTGTGAGCTGCGACGCCATCGCCATGGCACTCTACCAAAGGGCCATAAAGTGAGACTCTGTATTAAAAAAAAAAAAAAAAGAAAAAAAGAAGAAAAAAAAACATAAAAATTTTATCTAATATCATTACCACAAATATTTTATTGGTCTCTTTCTCTGAGTAATGGTATTTCTTATTGTAAAAATATTGAAAGGGTGGTGCCTGTGGCTCAAAGGAGTAGGGCACTGGTCCCATATGCCGGAGGTGGTAGGTTCAAACCCAGCCCCGGCCAAAAACTGCAAAATAAATTAATTAAAAATATATATATATTGAAAGATCATAGAATTACTATAGAATGTATTAATATTGTCATAAGTTTAAACAGAATTATATTTTAGACTATCACAGTTCATTTTAAGATTAGTCTTATAAACCCTAAGACTTACTAAAGAGACAATTCCACTTGTGCTTCAATGATTTTTTTATTAACTAATTATGAAGTGACTACTCCTTTTATTTACCTAAATCCCTCACGTTACTATTAATCATGCCTATTTTCTCTTGCTCCTTCTGAATCGCTCCTGCCTATCTAGCAGTTCATAAAGATTCAAAATGCCCTTTGCCCTATTCATCCATACCTGATGTAAATATACATAGGTTCAAAAGCTTCTCGGCCAGATGCCGGTTCAATACAGCCTGAACCTTTGCCCCGTAGGAAGACTTTGGCACCTGTTTCCATCTGAATGTGCTGCAAATAGGAGCAGCCTGGACCTTCTACCTTCTCCTTGACATTAAATGTGGGCACAGCATGTTCCAGACCCACAAATAATTTATCTTGAACATAATGCATCTGTAGAAAGAATAAAACATCACTGATTAAAGAAACTATATAATTAAATCTTATCCTTATAGAAATTTATTATGTAAAATACTTCAATCTCTCAGATACTTCTAATCACTTCTAAAATAAAGACCATTATACAATTTCTATCATAAAAACAAACTCTTGTTAGGAACTTAAGAATTTAGGCTGGGTGTGGTGGCTCACACCTGTAATCCTAGCCCTCTGGGAGCAAGACCCGATCTCTACAAATATCCAGGTGTCGTGATAGGCCTGTAGTCCCAGCTACTCAGGAGGCTGAGACAAGAGAATCACTTGAGCCCAAGAATTGGGGGGTTGCTGTGAGCTATGACACCATAGCACTCTACAGAGATGACTGAGACTCTGCCACAAAAAAATAAAATGGGTTGGCACCCATAGCTCTGTGGTTAGGGCACCGGCCATATACACCAGGGCTGGCCGGTTCAAACCCAGCCTGGGCCTGCTAAACAACAACTAGAATAAACAACAACAAAAATAGACAGGCACTGCAGTGGGCACCTGTAGTCCCAGCTGAGGCAAGAAAATCACTTAAGCCCAAGAGTCTGAGGTTGCTGTGAGCTGTGACAACAACTAGAATAAACAACAACAAAAATAGACAGGCACTGCAGTGGGCACCTGTAGTTCCAGCTACTTGGGAGGCTGAGGCAAGAGAATCACTTAAGCCCAAGAGTCTGAGGTTGCTGTGAGCTGTGACACCACAGCACTCTACTGAGGGTGACATAGTAAAACTCTACCTCAAAAAAAAAATACATAAATAGGCTCAGCGCCTGTGGCTCAAGCGGCTAAGGCGCCAGCCACATCCACCTGAGCTGGCGGATTTGAATCCAGCCCGGGCACACCAAACAACGGCTGCAACCCAAAAATAGCTGGGCGTTGTGGCGGGCACCTGTAGTCCTAGCTACTTGGGAGGCGGAGACAGGAGACTCGCTTGAGTCCAAACCGGCACTCTACCCAGGACAACAGCTTGAGGCTCTGTCTCAAAAAATAATAATAAATAAATAAATAAATAAATAAATAAAATGAACTTTAATCTTCCATGTACCTATCTACAAAATAAATGCCTTATTCTGTTTAGGAAAATATATTTAAGATGTAAAAACCTAAGACTCAATATCAAGTAGCCATAATCACTTCCCTCCAACTGATGTTCAGCTAGTAAGAAATTCTAACAAAGGCAGTCTCCTGAAACCAGATTAGAATGTGTTGGGAAAGGGTGCACCTGTGACTCAAACAGTAGGGTGCCAGCCCCATATATTAGAGGTGGTGAGTTCAAACCCGGCCCCAGGCCAAAATTGCAACAACAACACAAAAAATATAATGTGTTAGGTAGTGGCTGGGTGCTTGTAGCAGTGGTTACGGTGCCAGACACATACACCAAGGCTGGCAGGTTCAAACCCAGCTGGGGCCAACTGCAACAAAAAAATAGGCAGGTATTGTGGCGGGCACCTGTAGTCCCAGCTACTAGGAGGCTAAGGCAAGAGAACTGCTTAAGCCCAAGAGATGGAGGTTGCTGTGAGCTCCACAGCAGATGCCACAGCACTCTGAGGGAGACATAAAACTCTGTCTTAAAAAAAAAAAATGTGTTGGGTAGTACAGTCAGCCCTGTGACACTCTCCAGTAAGGGCTGCTCTCTCCAACCCTTTTCTCTAGGAGGAATGTATCAGCCAAGTCTTACTTCATCAGACTCAGCCTTCTTAGTCCTCCAGCTGCCATAAAGTTTACAATTAGAAATTAAAACCACTAACTTCACCATGTACAAGCATATCCTTTGACCTATCAATCCTCTTTCTAGAATATACCAGTATGAAGAGAGGTACGTTCAAAGGTTCGTTATATCTTGGAAACCTAGACATGCCATTAACAGAATACCAATAGCAGGTAAGCTTCAAGTTGGAATATCAGAATTTTATCATTTTCGTCTTACGTATTATTTAGCGTATTATCATTTTTTAAAGAAATGATAATGCTGTTAATGCTCCCACCCCAAAACATACCCCTGACTGGAAGGGAGGCTTCTGGCTAACAGCTGGAGACAGCTGAGCTATAGGTGCAGGCTGGTGATAGACAGTTACTGTTGCACCATTAAAAGTTGGACTTGTTCCTGTAGCTGCTTTCACCACTCCATTGGTGATAATTTCTTTGATCCGGTTTACAGCTCCTAGAGAAAAACAGACTATAAGATTGAATCAAACAAAATAAAGCGACTAGTGCCCAATGATAAAGTCAATGTTCAATTACACAAACACCAATCTACTTTATGGGTTGCCCAATTATGTGGCTCCCAAATTCTCATGAGCAAAAATCACAACAGCTACTGGTAACAGTCTGCTTGTATGTCACACAGGTCTGTACTCTACTCTTCACAAAAAGTGCTAAATGAAACCAAAATATTACTTACTGTCCACTAATTCCCGTGTCTGGCCCTGAACATGAAGATACAATGGACGATCCCTATAAAGAGGAAAAGAAAAGGATGATCCCAACCTGGTCAAAACCAAAAAAGGAGTCAAATATGTCACCAAATCTAATATGTCATGTTTAAAGTTTCCTAAAGTTTAAAGAAAAAAGGGCCAGTCACCTATAATCCGAGCAAGTTGGGAGGCCAAGGGTAGATAGCTTGAACTCATGAGTTCAAGACCAGCCTAAGCAAAAAGGAGATACCATCTCTACTAAAAACAAAAAAATTGAGGCAGGAGTTCAAGAGTTGGAGGTTGCTGGGAGCTATGACCCCACAGCACTCTACCCAGGGTAACAGTTTTAGACTCTGTCTCAAAAAAGAAAAAGGGACTGGCTTGGTGCCCATAGCTCAGCAGTTAGGGCGCCGGCCACATAGGCAGGTGCTGGCAAGTTCGAACCCAACCTGGGCCCACTAAACAACAATGACAACTACAACAACAAAGAAATAGCCAGGTGTTGTGGTGGGTGCCTGTAGTCCCAGTTACTTGGGAGGCTGAGGCAAGAGAATCTCTTAAGCCCAAGAGTTAGAGGTTGCTGTGAGCTGTGATGCCACCGCACTCTACTGAGGGTGATATATTAAGACTCTGTCTCAAAAAAAAAAGTAGTAGGCCTAGTTTCTTATGATGACCACCTCTGTACGTTGACGTGTTATAGTCTCTTGGGTGGTCAGTTTAGTTACAGAGGTTCTACTGTGCTTTGAAAGGGCGGTTGCAAGTTAATTTCTAAAAATATGGTTTTATAACAGAACAAACTTTTCTTCTTGTTAAAAGTTAAATGGAAAGGCGGTACCTATATCTCAGTGGGTAGGGGGTACTGGCCACATACACCCAGGCTGGCAAGTTCGAACCCAGCCTGGGCCAACTACAACTGCAATGAAAAAACAGCTGGGCACTGTAATAGGTGCCTATAGTCCCAGCTACATGGGAGGCTGAGGCAAGAAAATCACTTAAGCCCAAGAGGTGGAGGTTGCAGTGAGCTGTGATGCCACAGCACTCTACCAAGGTTGACACAGTGAGACTCTGTCTTAAAAAAAAAAAAGTAAAAAGTTCATTGGAGGGGCTGGCTGCAATGGCTCACATATGTAATCCTAGAGTCTTGAAGAGGCCAAAGTGGGAAGATCACCTGAGGCCAGAAGCTCGAGAGTAGCCTGAGCAAGACCAAGACCCAATCTCTACAAAAGAAAAAAAAAAGAAAAAGAAAAACACAGAAAAATTAACCAGGCATAGTGGTGTGTTCCTGTAGTCCCAGCTTCTCAGGAGACTGAGGCAGGAGGATCACTTAATCTAAGGTTGTTGTGAGGTATGAAGATGCCATTGCACTCTAGCCTGGGTGACAGAGCAAATCCCCACAAATATAGTAGAACCTCTGTAAGCCGACCACTCAAGGTACTGTTAAGACACTGATCAACATATAGAACTAGGCCTACTGGCTTGGCACCCATACATAAAAGTGGTTACAGTGCCAGCCACATAGACCAAGGCTGGTGGGTTTTTGAATCCGGCCCAGACAAGCTAAACAGCAATGACAACTGCACCAAAAAATAGCTGCATGTTGTAGTAGGTGCCTATAGTCCCAGCTACTTGGAGGCTAAGGCAAGAGAACTGCTTAAGCCCAAGGGTTTGAGGTTGCTGTGAGCTGTGATGTTACAGCACTCTACTGAGGGCAACATAGTGAGACTGTCTCAAAAAAAAAAAAAAAAAAAAAAGAACTAGGCCTACTGTACTGGTATGTACATGCATTTCCATTCTATAAAAATTAGGTTAGCTTGGCTTGGCGCCTGTGGCTCAAGCAGCTAAGGCACCAGCCATATACACCTGAGCTGGTGGGTTCAAATCCAGCCCGGGCCCACCAAACACCAACGAAGGCTGCAACCAAAAAATACAGGCATTGTGGCAGGTGCCTGTAGTCCTAGCTACTTGAGAGGTGGAAGCAGGAGAATTGCTTGAGCCCAGGAGTTTGAGGTTGTTGTGAGCTGTGATGTCAAGGCACTCTACCTAGGGCGACAGCTTGAGGCTCTGCCTCAAAAAAAAAAAAAAAAAAAAAAAATTAGGTTAAGAGGTAGTCAGTATACAGAGGTGGTCAACCTTGGAGGTTCCACCGTAGTTAACTGGTCCACCCAGGGATCAAGAGCTTGTTCTTACAGATCATTAGCATTGTTATCCAATCAAGATAACCCGAACAATACTCAAGAACAGACAGGTTTTTTTTTTTTTGGTTTTCTTTTTTTTGAGACAGTCTCATTTTGTCACCCTCAGTAGAATGCTGTGGCATCATAGCTAACAGCAACCTCAAATTGTTGAGCTCAAGTTTCTCTTGCCTCAGCCTCCTAAAGTGCTGGGATTACAGACGTGAGCCACAGCCCCCAGCTGGCTAATAAATTATAGGCAAATGTGGTCTTGGCTATTTAAATTAAGAAGACTCTTTAAATTCTAAATATAAAGATGGCTTAGATTTAGATTCTAACAGAGTGATCAATATTGATCATTCATAAGGGCTAGGTATGGTAGCTCACACTTATACCCTAGGAGGCAGAGGTATGTGGATCGCCTGAGCTCAGGAGGAGTTTGAGACCAGCCTGAGCAAGACAGAGACACCATCTCTAAAAAATAGCTAGGTGTTATGGACTCTGTAAGCTGACCACAAAAAAAAAAGAAAAAAAAAAATAACCATCATCAAGGCAATGTAAGAATTTTTAAAATAAGGGACATTGCTTTAAAAAAAGGGAGATTACGAGCGGTGCCTGTGGCTCAATGAGTAGGGCGCCAGCCCCATAGACCGAGGGTGGCGGGTTCAAACCCAGCCCCAGCCAAACAGAACAAAAAAATAGCTGGGCATTGTGGCGGGTGCCTGTAGTCCCAGCTACTCAGGAGGCTGAGGCAAGAGAATTGCCTAAGACCAAGAGCTGGAGGGTGCTGTGAGCTGTGATGCCTCAGCACTCTACCAAGAGGGACAAAGTGAGGCTCTGTCTCCCCCCCCCCAAAAAAAGGGGGGGGGGAATACAACAAAATGAACCCATTTGTGGGAGGAATTATTTCCACAGAAAGAAGTTTAGAAGTATATACATTACCTTCTTTTACACATTCTTCTAAATTGTTTCTTCCAATAAAAATATCAAATGTGAAATAAAAATCCAGAGGGTCAGGAAAACAAAATGTCAACATTCTTTATGCCTGTTTGAGATACCCATAATTTTGCTATAAAGTAGGATACACATATTCCCCAAACCACTAATCAAACATCATTTACACACATTACCTAAAAAGGAAAAATATGAAGCTAACATGAGCTATATACCTGACCTTTTCCCAAACTAGAGGAAAAGTATACACACCCTGGTCCCACTTTGGCCTTCTCCTCAGTTGTCATGAACCTCCCTCGAGTGGACACTGCAGCCCCACTAAGTCGGCTGATCTAAAGAAAGAAATGTATTGAAAAGATGACGTGGTAACTGGTTGATTTCAATGGCAGATAGGAGGAAAGATTTTTTTTATCCATTCAACCATGTAAAGTAAGGAATGGATTTTCTACTAAAATTCTGATTCTATAGTTTTTCACTTAACCCAACCCAGAGAATTTACCTGTATCTGTTTCACTACCTTCCTTCGAAATTAAGGTAAACCTAAGCCTGACTTTGGAGACTATGACCCAACCCCCCTAATAAACATCTGACTCCTGCTTATATTTAGAGGTCTTCTTTTTCTGAATCCACCCTCCACCTTCCCCAGATTGTCTCAACTCCTCCACACCTCATCTTGAGTCTGTCCTCGAGTCAGCAAGTTCCTACATGTGAGAGGCACATCATTAATTTCTACTTCAGCTACCACCAGGTCATCCTTGCTTTTATTGCTAGTTAGGCCTTTGCCAGGAGTCTGAAGCTACAAAAAAAGAAAGAAATTAGATTAAAAAGTTTACATGTCAAAATCTTTTAGTTGTCAATTTACAACCATCCTTTCCCAAGTCCCACCACCCCCCACTGTTCCCTTTGACTACAAACACATTTAGTTATTCTTCACAACTGGAGTAACAGGCAAAATCCTTCTTTTTCTTACTTTCGCTCTTTTTTTTTCAACAAAACCTTACTAAATGACACCAAGTAGTCAATTCTCTTAAAGGACACTATCAGATTTCTCTGTAATCTTGGCTCCGTGTACATTTTTATGACCCTACGAGTACATTAACTCCAGAGTAAAAACTTCAAACTCCAAAAGGAAAATCAAAAGGCCAATTACAAGGCTTCACAGCTCAATTAGCTAGCCATATGTGTAGTAAGATGTAAAGAGAGCAACAGGTGCAACCACACATCTCGTTTATGCAGGAGGAAGTTGCCTTTGTGCCACTTCTATTGTCACAAGTAAATTCAACTAATTCCATCCCTGTAAAGTTCTCAAAAATCCTTAAATTGTATTTCATTAATCACACTCTATTATAGAAGAAGAGAATGAATGAAAAGCCAGTAAGGTCCTAAAACCTGATCCAGATTTTCTCTCAATTTAAACGACAACTCCAGAAAGCTGGATTTGACTATTAACTGAAGAAATGTTTTAGAAAAATAAGATGGCTTTCTCCAACCAGTGCCTAGCAAATCTGCTCGAGAAAGGTAAAATGCAGTTTGTGTGTTAGATACATTTTTAAAATATGGAAGCAAAACTAAATACAAACTCAACAATAACAGCTTATCTTTCTTTAGTCCCTTATAGTATAGCCACTAGCCACATGCATCTCTTGAGCATTTAAACATAGCTAATGTGACTCAGAACTAAACTTTAAATTATACATTTATTTATTTTTTGAGACAGAGACTCAAGCTGTCGCCCTGGGTAGAGTGCTGTGCCATCATAACTCATAGCAACCTTCAACTCCTGGGCTTAAGTGATTCTCCTGCCTCGGCCTCCCAAGTAGCTGGGACAACTGGCGCCTGCCACAATGCCTGGCTATTTTTTTT
Source organism: Loris lydekkerianus (assembly GCA_963574355.1). Classification (NCBI taxonomy): domain Eukaryota; kingdom Metazoa; phylum Chordata; class Mammalia; order Primates; family Lorisidae; genus Loris; species Loris lydekkerianus. Next base: position 36,890 of record CAUYPK010121196.1, on the reverse strand, counting down.
GGTTGCAGCCATCATTGTTGTTTGGCCAGCCCAGGCTGGATTCGAACCTGCCAGCTCAGGTGTTTGTGGCTGGCGCCTTAGCCGCATGAGCCACAGGCGCTGAGCCTAAATTATATATTTAATTTGAATTTTTTGACTCTTGCACTGAACAATGCAGGTGGATGTTAACAAGGGAAACCTGCAGTTCCTTATGTCATAACCATATAGCAAGTACATGGAAACTAAACCCTGGGGACTAAGTACCCTATCCTGTTGCCTCCTGCTGAGTTCAATGATCACTCTCTTAAAAAACTTTTTTTTGAGACAGCATCTCACTCTGTCTCAAAAAAGGGTGGAATGCAGTGATACAATCATGGTTCACTTCAGCCTTGAACCCCTGGGCTCAAGTGATCCTCCTGCCTCAGCCTCCCAGGAGCTAGGACTACACACAGGTTGTCACTACTGCATCTGGCAGCTTTAAACATTTTTTGGAGAGGGTTGTGCTATGTTGCCCAAGCTGGTCTTGAATTCTCAGCCTCAAGTGATCCTCCCCAAGTCCTGAGATTAAGGCATTAACCAATGTACCCAGTTTTGTCACTGTACTTCTAAGTTTTCTTCACAGACCTTAGAAATGAACAACTGACTCACATAAACATAAAAACACAATTATTAGTGAACTTTTTATATGTTAGCATACAGGCAGGTAATGGTCTACTGATAAATATTCCACAAAACTAGAAGGCTCACAAAGTCTGCATTTTCAAATGTGGAACTTACCTCTTCACAGGTACCCTGGGAGGCAAATTTAAATTTAAACCAGAAAAAAAATTTTAGAGGCTTTCAGGCAAAATCCCAAATACCCAATTACCCAAGTTGACTTTACAGTGAGCTTGTTATTTATAGATCTTGCACAAGTCAGCTTACATTCATGAACCTAATTTGCCCCATCTTTGAACTGGTGACAATAATCTGTTCCACAGTGTTAAGATTTTCTTTTTTAAAAGAAAAATACAGTTGGTCATGGAGGTATAAACCTGTAGTCCCAGCTACTCAGGAGGCCAGCCAGATCCCTTCTAGTTACAAGATTCTAATTATAACAGAGATTTCATAAAGTAACCAAATTTCCTCATTTTATATGAAAACAACAAAACAACGCATATATATTTCTCCATTTTAGCTCATGTTTAATTGCAGGCCAATGAAGTAGTCAATATGTAAACATCTACAGGTTCTAATTAGAATTGACACTTATTATTTTTTAAGCCAGTCAAATTTAGTAGTGGAATACAGTTGACACTTTAAAAGCTCACTTGATTTAACTGAACTTCTCTTTTGACTTCAGAAAAAAAAAAAAAAAAAATACACGTATTGACAACATATTATGTTGCTTTAAATGATTATGGATAGAACTAAGAACACATACCTAACAGTTTGGCCCATAAATGTTTTATCAGCTCCATCAAAATTGCCTTGTAAAAATATATTTATGACAAAATCATAAAGTTTCCAAACTAAATGACATTTACATTACTACCCCCATTTTCTCCTTCAGTAACACAATAATTATGAAATCACAGGATTATAAAAATATTCTTATTGAAATTGCGATTCAGAGACCCTTCAACTCGAATACCTTCTCAGAAGCATTCTGAGTTGGTTTCAGCTTTCCTTTGGCCATAAGCATAGCATTGATCTTGGCAGCCACAGCTGCTGCTGCATCCAAAGCTCCTGAGGGAGCAGCTGTGGTGCCCCCAGGGCTTCCCCCACTGCTGGTGACCTCCCCACCTGGGGCCGCGGGCGGAAGGAAGAGAAGGGGGGCTGGAGCTGGTTGGTCCCATTTGCTGCGGCGCCTATAGGTAGGGAAAAGAAAATATTAGGCCTCAAAGTTTCATTTAAATTATTCTTCCCTTAATAGACCTTAGCACTCCATTTTCTCTGTACAATGTTCCATTCACACCTCCTTTCAGATCTAAAATTCCCATCTCTACTTAAACAGACAACTAAGACTGTATTTTACCAAACTCACACTTTCTTCAACGACTTCCTCAACTCGACTTCGTTTCTACTCTGGTATCCCTCTCAAAGACTCCCCTCGGTCCCGCATGCTCTCGTGTTCGCCTTCCCCTTGGCTTGCCCTTCCAAAAGTCCCTGCATTCCCCCTTCCCTAGATCCCCTCCAGTCTTTTTCAGGGGCCCCAGGCCTGCCCAAGCGCCCTCTCCCCAAGTATCTGGCCCTCCGATATGTACACTGCCCACTCAGGCATTCGCTGCTTCCCAGGTTCCCTCCGCCTCTCCCGCGTCCCCATGTTCCCTCCGATTCTCTAACCCTAGGAGCTTTACCCGCCAGCTCCAGGATGTGTCGCGCTCCCGGCGGACATGGCGACCGGCTCTACTCAACCACCCGCCAACTACCCCACTACTACTTTCCCGTCACTTCCGCCCTCAACGCCCTTACGCACAGCCTTTTCCGGTCGTGAGGCAGAGCGGTTCCGGTGAAAATGTAGATTCTGATTGGACTCTCGGTGATTTAAAGACATCTGGCATTTCTGAGACTGGGAGGGCGTGACCTTCCGGCTTGCGCCATGACCTTAAGAAAGATGGCTGCTCCATCAAATTAGAAAGCAAAATCAGGGCTAGGAGGGTCCATCTTTGTTATGGGCAGCTTGATAGCGTAGAAAACAATACGCAGGATATTGAACAGTTTTCTCAACCAATTTGTCGACGTTCATGTGGAGTCCTATCCTCTGGCTAGGGAGAAAGCGTTCCCGCAGCTTTTTCCCACTTCACTTTTTAGTTATTTAAGAAAAGAGAAATGATTTGTTCCAAAGTCATTTGAGGAATTTCTGGTTTTGTTTATTTTTTACATTTCTGTGCACCAGGCAGGAGATACAAAGATATAAAAGATGAATAAGCCACAATTCCTGCCATTCTGCAACTCTCAAGGTGGCAGAGTAAGAACGCGGGCAAATACGTATTACAGAGTTGTATAATAAGCCAAGGTCGCAGAAGATCAGCTACTGAGATTGGTGGACAGTCTACGAAACATAAGTTAAAAAGCCAGCTGAGACCTGGAGATCAAGTATAGGTTATGGAGCCCTTGTTTTGCTATCTACGTACTTAACGGCGGTGCTGGCTGAAGGGTGGGAGCCAGATAGGGTCTTGAATGCCCTGCCAAGGAGTATGAGTTGATTCTGGGAGTCAGAGATTTCTAACTTTTGGTGTGTCTTGGAGCTGCAAGGAGTCTCCAGGTGGAATAAATAAAATGTATTGTTATTTTTCAAATATTTTCATTTGCTGATGTGACTGATAACAAATGCGTTTAAAAAACAAATTATTAGCTGGGCACAGTGGCTCACGCCTGTAATCCTAGCACTCTGGGAGGCTGACGCGGGTAGATTGCCCATGGTCACAGGTTCTAGACCAGCCTGAGCCAAGCGAGACCTCATCTCTAAAAATAGCTGGGCATTGTGGAGGGCACCTATAGTCCCAGCTACTTCGGAGACTGAGGCAAGAGAATCACTTGAGCCCAAGAGTTTGAGATTGCTGTGAGCTCTGACGCTATGGCACTCTACCGAGGAGGACAAGTGAAACTGTCTTTACATATATATATATTATTTATAATATATATCAAATATATATGTATATATATGTTGGGTTATATGGTAATTTTTTATTTTTTTATTTTTTTATTTTTTTGAGACAGTTTCACTTTGTTTCTCTGGGTAAAGTGCCCTGGTGAAATAGCTCACAGCAATTCAAACCTGTCTCTACAAAAAATTTAAAAATTAGCCAGGCATGGTCGTGAGTGCCTGGATTCCCAGCTACTTGGGAGGCTGAGGAAGGAGGATCTCTTTAGCTCAGGAGTTTGAGGCTACAGTAAGCTATGATTGTGCCACTGCACTCCAGCCTGGGTGACTGACCTCATCTCAAAAAAAAAAATAAAATAAAAATGGAGACAGATTAGGCTTAGGTGCTTAGACTTAGGTGCTTCCTTACTGTTTAGTGCATGGTTAAAAAATTGACACATGAGGGCGGCGCCTGCAGCTCAGTGGGTAGGGTGCTCACCACATACACTGAGGCTGGTGGGTTTGAACAAGGCCAGGCCAGCTAAAACTACAATGGCAATAACAGCAACAACAACAAAAATATCAGGGCGTTGTGGTAGGCGCCTGTACCCCCAGCTACTTGGGAGGCTGAAGCAAGAGAATCGCTTAAGCCCAAGAGTTGGAGATTGCTGTGAGTTGTGAGACACCACGGCACTCACCTGAGGGCGGCCTAGTGAGACTCTGTCTCAAAAAGAAAAAGAAGAAAAAAGAAATTTAACACATGGGCAGTGCCTGTGGTTCAAGGAGTAGGGCGCCAGCCCCATATGCCGAGGGTGGCGGGTTCAAACACGGCCCCAGCTAAAAACCAAAAAAAAAAAAAGAAAGAAAGAAATTTGACACATGAATCTTTGATGATTCTTCAATTTTCTGGTGCTCACTTGGGTATTATTAGACCATTTACTACCAACTTTAAGGCAGTGATATCTTGGAGAGGATGCAAAACTCACAAGGCTGGGCCCCATAGCCTCTCTCTCAGTATTCTCTACTGCTCCTGGGACTTGCTGTTGTCTCAGAGGGGCTTTCTAGCTATATTTCCATCTCTTCTCTGCAGATGGTGGTGCTGCATCCCACACCCGTCTCCAAGGTGTCTCCCCTGAATTCATTTAGTTAGCCCAAATCTGGAAAATACAGAATTGGGTCCTGCTGTTTTGGTCTAATACTTGGGAGGTATGATGGGAAAAAAAGAAAAGATGAAGGGTAGGTTTTCTACAGGTTTCTAATACTTACCGGACCACCCTTGGGGTGCTGCCTCGATGGCTTATTTAACTTTCTTTCTTTCTCTCCTTTCTCTCTCTCTCTTTCTTTCTTTTCTCTTTTCTTTTCTTTTCTCCATCCTTATTTCCTTCCTTCTTTCTTTCTCTGGATATAAAAGTATAAACTTTATATGTTAGAAGGAGAGAGGAAGTGAGAGAAGAAAAGTGAGATGTGGAAGGAGAGAGAGAGAGAAGCAGGGAAATGGCATGGCATCCCAAAGAAAGAATACCCACCTGAATAATTTTTCAAAATTGAAGAATTCTGATGTCACCTTTAAAAAAGGCAGAAATATTTTCCACCTTCTTACAAGGGAAAATATATAAAGAAAGAATGGACCAGTTATTTAAAAACAAGTAGAATATATCATCCCAATTCTAGCCTCTGTGAGGCCTGGTTATACTTTGTGTCCTGTCCTTGGATAGCTATGAGGTTACCCGATGTAGTTTTAAAATATAGGGCAGCACCTGTGGCTCAAAGGAATAGAGTACTGGTCCCATATGCAGGAAGTGGGGGGTTCAAACCCGGCCCTGGCCAAAAACTGCAATAAATAAATAAATAAATAAATAAATAAAATGGAGGAAAAAAAAAAAATATATATATATATAATTCTCAGGCTGGGCACAGTGGCTCATGCCTATAATCCTAGCAATCTGAAAGTCTAAGGCAGGTGGATCCCTTGAGCTCAGGAGTTCAAGATCAGCTTGAGCAAGAGCAAGACATCGTGGTCTTTACTAAAAATAGAAAAATTAGTTGGGTGTCAGGGCGGGTGCCTCTAATCTCAGCTGCTTGGGAGGCTGAGGTAGGAGAATCTCCTGAACCCAGGAATTTGAGGTTGCTGTGAGTGAGGCTGAGGCCATGGCACTTTAGCCTGGGGCAACATAATGAGAATCTGGGCAGCGCCTGTGGCTCAAAGGCCCCATTTGCTGGAGGTGGCAGGTTTAAACCCAGCCCCCCCCCAAAAAAAAAAAAAATCTACAGAGTGAAACTCTGTCTCAAAAATAAAAAGTGTTGATTTTGATCATTGTCCTCTGCTATACAAGATAATATCTTTGTTTTTAGGATATATATACTAAATAATTTAGAGATGAAGAAGCATTATGTCTCCGACTTTCAGACTGTTCAAAAGAAAAGAAGGGTGGGCTTTCTACAGGTCTCCAATACTTACCACACCATGCCTGGCTTCTTTGTACTATTCTTGTAGCTTCTCTGTAAGTCTGAAATTAAGTCAAAAGAAACACTTCTGAATTTGCTTAAAAAGACTATAAAAATAGTAAAGCAGGCTCAGCTCCGATAGCACAGTGGCTATGGTGCCAGCCACATATACCCAGGCTGTTGGGTTTGAACCCCACCTGGGCCAGCTAAACAATGACGACAACTGCAACAAAAAATAGCTGGGGGCGGCACCTGCGGCTCAGTGGGTAGGGTGCCGGCCGCATATATACCAAGGGTGGCAGGTTCGAACCCGGCCCCGGCCAAACTGCAAAAACAAAAAAAAACAGACGGGCATTGTGGCGGGTGCCTGTAGTCCCCGCTACTTGGGAGAGGCTGAGGCAAGAGAATTGCTTAAGCCCAAGAGTTGGAGATTGCTGTGAGCTGTGATGCCAGAGCACTCTACCAAGGGCGACACAGACGCTGTCTCAAAAAAATGCTATGACCTATGATGCTACAGCACTCTACTGAGAGAAACAAAGTAAGACTGTCTAAAAAAAAAAAAATTACTCCAAGAAAGAACAAAAAAGTAAGAAGGGCAAGCAACCCACTAAAGTTCTGTGAGAACTGACTTGCCAGAAACATACCAGGCTTGAATAGGTGGGTCCTGTAATTTGCATCAAATCACTTCCATAGGGCAACTCCTTCTCTGCAGGGACTTATTTATTTCTTTGTTTTGAGGCAGAGTCTCACTATGTCGCCCTCAGTAGAGTGCTGTAGTGTCACAACTCACAGCAACCTCAAATTCTTGGGCTTAAGCAATTCTTTTGCCTCAGCCCCCAAGTAGCTGGGACTACAGACTCAGACTACAGACTCCTACCACAATGCCCAGCTATTTTTTGGCTGTAGTTGTCATTGTTGTTTGGCAGGCCCAGGCTGAGTTCCAACCCACCAGCTCTGGTGTACGTGACTGGTGCCCTAGCCACTGAGCTAAAGGCACCAAGCTGGGACCCTTTTTTTTTTTTTTTAAAGAGATTTGTTTACTTTTTTTTTTTTAAAACAGAGTCTCACTTTGCTGCCCTTGGTAGAGTGCTATGGCATCATAGCTCACAGCAATCTGAAACTCTTGGACTCAAATGGTTCTCTTGCCTCAGCCTCCCAAGTAGCTGGGACTACAGGTGCCCACCACAATGCCTGGCTATTTTTTTAAGAGACGGGGTCTCAGTCTTGTTCAGGCTGGTTTCAAATTCTTGAGCTCAAGCAATGCAACTGCCTCAGTCTCCCAGAGTGCTAGGATTACAGGAGTGAGCCACCTTGATCTGCTCTTTTTTGTTTGTTTGTTTTGAGACAGTCTCACTCTGTTCCCCTGAGTATAGTGCAGTGGCTTCATAGCTCACAGCAACTTCAAACTCTGGACTCAGGTGATCCTCTTGCCTCAGCCTCCTGAGTATCTGGATCTATAGGTGCCTGACACAATGCCCTCGCAGTTTTTCTTTTTCTTTCTTTCTTTCTTTTTTTTTTTTTTTTGAAACAAAGTCTCACTATGTCACCCTCTGCAGGGTGCTGTGTGTTACAGCTCACAACAACCTCCAACTCTTGGGCTTCAACAATTCTCTTGCCTCAGCCTCCCAAGTAGCTGGGATTACAGGCACCTGCCTCAATGCCCAGCTATTTTCTTCTTGTAGTTGTCATTGTTGTTTGGCAGGCCCGGACCAGGTTTGAACCCGCCAGTCCTGGTGTATGTGGCCAGCACCCTAGCCGCTGAGTTACAGGTACTGAGCCAGTTTTTCTATTTTTAGTAGAGATGGGCTCTTGCTCTTGTTCAGGCTGGTCTGGAACTCCTGAACTCAAGCACTCCCCCAAGGCAGCCTTCCAGAGTGCTGGGATTACAAGCTTGAGCCACCATGCCCAGCCGAATTTTCTCCTTTTTAATTAAGTCAGTTTGGGTAAAACTACATGGCACTGGTCTGAACAATGTTTTTTGGATTTGATCCCCAAAGGTTAGGAAACAGAGAAAAAAAGACAAAATGGACAAATCAAACAGAAGAGCTGCTGCACAGCAAATGACAATTAACAGTGTGAAGACACAACCTATGGATTGGGAGAAGATATTTGCAAGCCATACATCTTATAAGAGGTTAATATGCAAAATATACAAGGACCCAGGCATGGTGACTCACACCCGTAATCCTAGCACTCTGGCAGGCTGAGGCAGGAGGATTGCTTGACCTCAGGAGTTCAAGAGCAGACTGAGCAAGAGCAAGACCCCACCTCTAAAAAATAGTCAAACATTGTGGTGGGCACTTGTAGTCCCAGCTACTTGGGAGGCTGAGGCAAGAGAATCATTTGAGCCCAAGAGTTTGAAGTTGCTGTGAGCTATGACAACATAGCACTTACTCCCCCAAGGCAAGTGAGTGAGACTCTGTCTCAAACAAACAAACAAACAAACAAACAAACAAAAATATATATATATATATATGTATTAATATATACACAAGGAACTCAATCCAATAGCTAGAAAATAAATAATGAGATTTTAAAAATGGGCAAAGAATTTGATTTTTTTTTTTTGTTTGAGACAGAGTCTCACTCTTTTTTTTTTTTTTTTTTTTTTGAGTCTCACTCTTTTGTCCCAGGCTAGAGTGCTAAGGTCTCAGTCTAGCTCACGGTAACCTCAAACTCCTAGGCTATGGCTCGGCACCTATAGCACAGTAGTTACAGCGCCAGCAACACACACCAAGGGTGGTGGGTTTGAACCTGGCCCGGGCCAGCTAAAACAACTGCAACAAAAAAATAGCTGGGCATTGTGGCAGGTACCTGTAGTCCCAGCTACTTGGGAAGCTGAGGCAAGAGAATCACTTAAGCCCAAGAGTTTGAGGTTGCTGTGAGCTGTGACGCCATAGCACTCTACCAAGGGCAACATAGTGAGACTCTGTCTCAAAAAAAAAAAAAAAAAAAAAAAAAGGGCAGTGCCTGTGGCTCAAAGGACTAGGGCACCAGCCCCTTATGCCGGAGGTGGCGGGTTCAGGTTCAAACCCAGTCCCAGCCAAAAAAAAACCTACTAGGCTAGGCTCCAGCAATCCTCCTGCTTCAGCCTCTCAAAGCTATAGGAATCTGCCACTATGCCCAGCTACAGAAGAGACAAAGTCTCTCCCTTCCTCAGGCTGGTCTTGGACTCCTGAGCTATAACCGGTGTGAGCCCTTGGGTCAGGCCTAGGACAAAGGATCTGAATAGACATTTCTCAAAAGAAGACATACAAATGGTCACCAAATACATGAAAAGATGCTCAACATTCCTAATCATTAGGGAAATACAAATTAAAACCACAATGAGATATCACCTCATACCTCTCAGTATGGCTATTATCAAAAAGACAAAAAAATATATATATATAAGTGTTGATGAAGATGTGGAAAAGGGAACCCTTGGCCAGTTTGGTGGGAAAAACTCTTGATGCTATTGGCCTTAGGGAACTAATTTATGAAGAAGACCCCACTAGCAATTGTAGCAGCAACAAAAATAAATAAATGAGACCTGCAGAAGTTAAAAAGGGTTTTGACACAATCCACAAAGCAAGTCTGGGTGCAGTGGCTCACACCTTTAATCCTAGCACTCTGGGAGTCCAAGGTGGTGGATTGCTTGATCTCAGGAGTTTCAGACCAGCCTGAGCAAGAGTGAGACTTGGTCTCCATTAAAAATAGAAAAACTAGCATGATGCCCCATGATCATATCAATGTACACAGCTATGACTTAATTAAAAAAAAGAAAAAAATAGAAAAACTAGGGTGGTGCCTGTGGCTCAGGAAGTAGGGTGCTGGTCCCGTATACCGAGGGTGGCAGGTTCAAACCTGACCCTGGTAAAAACTGCAAAATAAATAAATAAATTAATTAATTAATTTTAAAAAAAAGTAAAAAAAAAAAAAAAAAAATAGAAAAACTAGGCTCGACACCCATAGCACAGTGGTTATGGAGCCAGCCATGTACACCAAAGCTGGCGGGTTAGAACCTGGCCCAAACCAGCTAAACAGCAATGACAACTGCAACAAAAAATAGCTAGGCGCTGTCGTGGGCGCCTTTAGTCCCAGCTACTGGGAGGCTGAGGCAAGAGAATTGCTTAAGCCCAGGAGTTTGATGTTGCTGTGAGCTATGATACCATAACACTCTACCAAGGGTGACATAGTGAGACTCTGTTTCAAAAAAAAAAAAAAAGAAAAATAGAAAAACTAGCCAGGTGTGGTAGTGGGTGCCTATAGTCCCACCTACTCAGGAGGCTGAGACAAGAGGTTCACTTGAACCGAAGAGGTTGAGGTTGTTGTGAGCTATGACACAACAGCACTCTACCCAGAGGGATATAGTGAAACTCTGTCTAAATAAATAAAATTGGCAAAGCAAAAAGACAGCCTTCAGAATGGGAGAAGATATCTGCATGTTATGCTATGAATCTGCCAAAGAGCTAATCACCAACTGAATCACCCAGAATCTACAATGAACTCAAGGGCATCAACAAGAAAAGAGCAAACAACTCCATTAAAAATTGGGGAAGTAAAAACCAGGAGCGGTGGTGTAAGCCTGGCACTCTATCACTCTAGGACGCTGAGGTCGGTGGATTACTTGACCGTGGGAGTTTGAGACCAGCCTAAGAGCAAGATCCCTATCTCTAAAAATAGCCAGGCAATATGGCACATGCCCATAGTCCCAGCTACTCGGGAAGCTAAGGCAAGAGGACTGCTTGAGCCCAGGAGTTGGAGGTTGCTGTGAAGTATGACTCCACACCACAGCACTCTACCCAGGGTGACAGAGTGAGACTCTGTCTCCAAAAAAAAAAAACTGACAAGAGGCATGAATAGAAACTTTTCTCATGAGGACAGAGGAATGTCTAATAAACACATTTTAAAAATGCTCATCATCCCTATTATCAGAGAAATGCAAATAAAAACCACTCTGAGAGATCACCTAACCCAGTGAGAATGGCCATATCACAAGGTCCCAACGCAGCAGTTGGTAGCATGGGTGTGGAGAGAAGGGAACACTGATAGACAATGGTGGGACTGCAAACTACCTCAGCCTCTGTGGAAAGTATGGATATTCCTCAAAGAGCTACAAGTAGAGCTACCATTTGACCTTGTTATTCTACCACTAGGCATTTACTCAAACAAAAGAAATTTCACCACAGGGACATTTGCACTAGAATGTTCATAGCTGCTTAGTTCATAATCACAAAGATGTGGAGACAGCCCAAGTGCCCATCAACAGATGAATGCATAATAAACTTGTGGTCTGTGTACTATTCATCTTTAAGAAAAGATGGAAATTTTGTATCCTTTGTAATGACCTCGTTGGATCATTCTACTGAGTAGTACAAGATTGGGAAAAACAAGCATCACATGTGGTCAACACCAATTTGAGACTAGGAGATTAACAACGGCATACCCCCACAAGAGAAAAGCTCAAATAACCTCAAGGAGAGGTAGAAGGGAAGGGAGTTTAGCAGCTTCCCACCCTGTGGGTACAATGCATGGCTATAGGTCCCACTCTCTGAGTGTAGAACACAGCCACCATTCTGTTGTTTTTGTTTTCAGTCTCATTTTGTCCCCCTCAGTAGAGTGCTGTGCTGTCACGGCTCACAGCAACCTCAAACTCTTGGTCTCAAGCAATTCTCTTATCTCAGCCTCCCGGATAGCTGAGACTACAGGCGCCTGCTACAACACTCAGCTACTTCTTTTAGAGAGGAAGTTTTGCTCTGGCTTGGGCTGGTCTCGAACTCCTGAGGTCAAGCTTATCCACCTGCCTCAGCATCACAGAGGGCTAGGATTACAGGCATGAGCCACTGCATCCAGCCACAACTCTGTTGTTCTTTTTTTTATAAATTATATTATCTATTAGTTTGTACCCTCATATTAATCTGAAATAAAAAAAAAGATTTAAAAAAGAAAAAACATTTTTTTTGAGACAGAGTTTCACTATGTTGCCCTCAGTAAAGTGCTGTGGTGTCACAGCTCACAGCAACCTCCAACTCTTGACCTTAAGTGATTGTCTTGCCTCAGCCTCCCAAGTAGCTGGGACTAGGTGCCCACCACAATGGCCGGCTATTTTTTGGCTGTATTTGTCAGTGTTGTTTGGCAGGCCTGGACTGGATTCGAACCTGCCAGTTCCGGTGTATGCAGCTGGCGACCTAGCTGCTTGAGCTACAGGCGCCAACCAAAAAAGAAAAAAAGTCAAAATATTATGTAATTATCTTATGTTTTTGTCTAGTAGTGAACATAAAATGTCTGTGTGCTTATTTTCTTAGGAATGTATATCACAAGGTTGTATTTGGAACCGATTACAACAGAACTAGAGAAGACGGGGCGGTGCCTATGGCTCAAGGGAGTAGGGTGTTGGCCCCATATGCTGGAGGTGGCGGGTTCAAACCCAGCCCCGGCCAAAAACTACAAAAAAAAAAAACCTCCACAATAGAACTAGAGAAGAATGGACATCACCTACAGACGGTAGAATGATTTAAGGGGCCCTATTACATAGCCTCTGGATGCAGCAGTTGGACTGGGCTTTGGATAGTTTTTATTTGGCGAGGAATGGCTATATTCGTGGTTGTCTATAACAACTGGATCACATAGTGGAGGAGGCCTCGTTAGAACTGTACACAGGAGCAAGGTAGACAAAGGAGTGGTGTGTGCTAGCTATATTTCATAGGTTGCCCCACATAAGGCCCCTTCTATAGCTCTTGCCTCTCAACAGGCTCTGGGAAGGACAGTCCTGCATGCTTCATTGCTTAATGACCACAGATGAATAAATGAAGGATACATTCTGGAGGAGGATACATTCAAAGGACTGAAAAATACTTTTTCTTCATGATTTTCAGAACCAAAGAAGTATGGTTGCTCAGTAGTAGTCACTGGTCCTAGGAGGCCAAGCTGGGGTATTGGCCCTCTTGGGGGTGCCCAGGATGAGCAGGTAGAGGATCCCATCTTTGTAGAGAGCCAGGAGAATGGAGCAGACATGGCAAGAGAAGCAGAAACCCAGTGAGAAGCAGAAAGGAATAGACATACTTTCCCGAGAGCTGTACTGTTATCTTTTTGCATTATTTTGACTGAATTCATTTATATCTACTGAAACTACAAAAATGCATTCTGAGCCTACTGTTTCAGGCCAACATTCTCACCTACTACAGTGAAAGACAGATGGGAACAGGAAATGGGGAGAGGAGGGTGAGAGCTTTTCAAGGACTCTGGATAATCAACATCACCCTGTCCTTGGATATCCACATCATCCCCAGAGGCAGCTGAAAGCGATTTCTGTTACTGACCTAAAAGAGGCATTATGGCAAATCCAAGAGGAAGCAAGTGACTGTTTGGAGCAAGGTCCTGGAAGAAAAGCATTTAAGAACACAGGTGGAGGCTCAGCGCCTGTGGCTCAAGCAGCTAAGGCGCCAGCCACATACACCTGAGTTAATGGGTTCGAATCCAGCCCAGGCCACCAAACAACAATGACAGCTAAAACCAAAAAATAGCCGGGCGTTGTGGCGGGCGCCTGTGGTCCCAGCTACTTGGGAGGCGGAGGCAGAAGAATCGCTTGAGCCCAGGAGTTGGAGGTTGCTGTGAGCTGTGATGCCACAGCACTCTACCCAGGGCGATAGCTGGAGGCTCTGTCTCAAAAAAAAAAGAAGAAGAACACAGGTGGAGGCATTGGCCTTGGACAGGAAGATGGATACTTAATCCCGAAAATAGAAAAAGTTTCACAAACTTACAAAAAGACTAATTTGATTATTCTGTATCCATGGTAACATGTAGCTGTCAGAACCTGTCTTAAACTTGATTCAATCATCACTCACCTGAGTGAACGTTGTCCACTCTGCATCAGCCCCTTGGTTCTCAGACAATCTTTAGTAAACTGGCCTCCAAGTGCTAGTCAGTCAACTGTAGTCTAATTGTCTTCTACAGATAGTCTCTCTACTTACTTTAGTTGTAAATTTGGCAACCTTTGAATTCCAACTTCCTCAAAATCCTATAGGTAAGGTGGGTGGAGTGGCTCATTCCTGTAATCCTAGCTCTCTGGGAGGCCGAGGCAGGCATGATTTTGAGACCAGCCTGAGTAAGAGCGAGACTTTGTCTCTAAAAAAAACCAGGTGTTTTGGTGGATGCCTGTAGTCCCAGGTACTCAGAAGGCTGAGGCAAGAGAGCCGTTTGAACCCAAGAGTTTGAAGTTTCTGTGAGCTATGATGCTATAGCACTCTACCGACGGCAATGAAGTGAGACTCTGTCCCTCCTCAAAAAAAAAAAAAAAAAAAAACAGAAAATCCTATAAGTAGAAGATTTGCAGGCTGCTGTGCTTGGAGAGATGGGTCTGCCCAGCATACCTCTCTCTAGAGTAAGCAATGCATTTATTTGTTTATTTATTTATTTAGAGACAGAGTCTCATGTTGTCTCCCTCGGTAGAGTGCTGTGCATCATAGCTCACAGCAACCTTAAAACTCTTGGGCTCAAGCGATTCTCTTGCCTCAGCCTTCTGAGTAGCTGGGACTAAAGGTGTCCACCACAACACCCAGCTATGTTTAGAGATGGGGTTTCACTCTTGCTTAGGCTGGTCTCAAATCCGTGAGCTCCATTCACCTACCTTGACCTCCCAGAGTGCTAGGGTCACAGGTGAGCACCATTGCACCTGGCCCTAAGCAATACATTTAATAAACAGTCTGGGCTGGCCCTGGTGGTTCATGCCTTTAATCCTAGTACTCTGGATGGCCGAGGTGGGTGGATTGCTTGAGCTCAGGTGTTTGAGACCAAAACTGAGCAAAGAGAGACCCCATCTCTATTAAAAATAATAGAAAAACTAAGCAGGTAATGTGTTGGGTCCTATAGCCCCAGCTACTAGGGAAAGTTGAGATAAAAGGATCACTCGAGCCCAAGAGTTTGAGGTTGCGAGCTATGATGCCAGGGCACTCTACTGAGGGCAAATGAGTGAGGGCAAATGGTCTCTTCTGCCCTAAAAATAGTATTCATTGGCTGAGCATCTGTGGCTCAAGCGGCTAAGGCGCCAGCCACATACACCTGAGCTGGTGGGTTCGAATCCAGCCCGGGCCTGCCAAACAACAATGACGGCTGCAACCAAAAAATAGCCGGGCGTTGTGGCAAGCGCCTATAGTCCCAGCTACTTGGGAGGCGGAGGCAGAAGAATTGCTTGAGCCTAGGAGTTGGAGGTTGCTGTGAGCTGGGATGCCACGGCACTCTATCCAGGGCAACAGCTTCAGGCTCTGTCTCAAAAATATATATATATATATTATTCATTAATCCTGCATTCCTTCTGGTTTGAACCAGGGTGCTTCTTCTTCTTCTTTTTTCTTTCTTTCTTTTTTTTTTTTTTTTTTTGAGACCAAGTCTCACTTTCTTGCCCCTGATAGAGGGCTCTGGTGTCACAGCTCACAGCAACCTCAAACTCTTGGGCTCAAGTGATTCTCTTGTCTCAGCCTCCTGAGTAGCTGGGACTACAGGCACCTGCCATAATGCCTGGCTATTTTTAAAGACGGGTGTCTCATTCTTGCTCAGGCTGGTCCCAAACCTGTGAGCTAGGCAATCTACCTGCCTCAGCCTCCCAGAGTACTAAGATTACAGGCGCGAGCCACCTTGTCCTGCCTGGGTGCTTCTAATTACAAGTAACTGAAAACCAACTCAGGATGGCTTAAACAGGCCAGGGATGGTAGCTCTTGCCTCTGTAATCCTAGCATTCTAGGAGGCCAAGGGAGACGGATCCTCTGAGCTGAGGAGTTCAAGACCAGACTGAGCAAGAGTGAGACCCTGTCTCTACTGAAAATAGAAAAAGTAGTCAGGATTTGTGACTTGCACCTGTAGTCATAGCTGCTCAGGAGGCTGAGGCAGGAGGATCACTTGAGCCCAGAAGTTTGAGTTTACTGTGAGTTTGTCTGACGCCAGGGCATTCTACTTGGGGTGACAGAGTAAGACTCTGTCCCAACATTTAAAAAAAAAAGCTTAAACAGTAACAAATTGTATCATATCTCATAATTAAAAAAGATGGCCTATGCTCAGTTTCTCTATTTTGTTTGCCTCCACGGGAAGTCTTTCTCCTGAGAGTGACTTCCTTTGTGGTGTCAGCATGACAGGTAGCACCAGCTAGAGCGTGTGTACTCTATACTTCTATGCTTAGGTCCAACAGGAGAATGAAATCCTCTCTGCAACTCAAAGTAAAAATCCTTCTCCACTTCAGTCTAATTGAATCAATTCAATGTCATAAATTGATTAGCCTAAGCCTTGACTCTTTTTTTTTTTTTTTTTTGAGTCAGAGTCTCACTATTGTCAAGGGTGCTATGGTGTCACAGCTCATAGCAACCTCCAACTCTTGGACTTACGCGATTCTCTTGCCTCAGCCTCCCAATTGGCTGGGACTACAGGCGCCGGCCACAACGCCCAGCTATTTTTTTGTTACAGTTGTCATTGTTGTTTAGCTGGCCTGGGCTGGGTTCAAACCCCCCAGCCGCAGTCTATGTGGCTGGCGCCGTAACCACTGTGCTACAGAAGCTGAACCAAAGCCTTGGCTCTTGAACCACTTATTATCAAGAGGATGGAAAAAAAAAAAAAAGACTGGGAAAGCTTAAAAAAAAAAAAAAAAAAAAAAAAAGAGGATGGTTATATGGTGGTTGGGCTAAATTAATCAGGACCCCCCTAGAGCAGGAGATGAAATTAACTTCTTCCAAGTCAGTCATCTGGGGCTCTGTAGGAGAGGAGTGGCTACTGGGACAAAGTTAGGTATTGGCACTGTGGCTGTGTCTATAGTCCCAGCTACTTGGGAAGCTAGAACAGGAGGATCACTTGAGCCCAGGAGTTTGAAATACCAGTCTGGGCAACATAGCAAGACAACATCAATAAAAGAATTTTTTTTTTAAAGGAAGAAGGGGAAAATGAGAAATGGGTATTGTGAAAGCAACCAACAAACTTCAGAACTACTAACTAGTTCTTTTCTTCCATGCATTTTATTTGCCCACCGCCATCTTCCCATGAAAACTCCTAAATCCCAATCTTTGAAAGAACAGGTCTCCTTCCAGACCACGTGGTCAACTGCATATTAGATTGCTATAGCCAGATGCTTCACAAACACATCAACTGCTTCTCTGCTTGTATCTTCCAATGCTGTTCATTGTTCTACCATCCATCCATCCATGCATCCATGAATGTGACCTCCATGCACTTAATTCCTCAAGCCAATAAAATGGTGGTCATTCGTAAGTCCTCCCTTTTCATAATCCTTTTATAGTCTTTCTACTTCATAAATATAATCAGCATCCCTATCCTCTTCTACTTTCTGACTAACCTATCCTCCATTTACAAAAACCTCCTAATTGGTATTTCTCCTGCCATTATCAATCCCCTTGAATGGTCCTTCACACTGTCAACAGATGGATACTTCTTAAAAATAAATCTGATTCTGGCTGGGCACAGTGGGTCACATCTGTAATCCCAGCACTCTGAAAGGCTGAGGCGGGAGGATCACTTGAGATCAAGAGACCCATGTCTACCAAAAATACACAGAGACTCCGTGCCTGTTACTCAGTCATTATAGCACGGGTGCTGGTGGGTTTGAACCTGGCCCAAGTCTGCTAAACAATAATGACAACTGCAACAACAACAAAAAAATAGCTGGACGTTGTGTCAGGTGCCTGTAGCTCCAGCTACTTGAGAGGCTGAGGCAAGAGAATTGCTTAAGCCCAAGAGTTTGAGGCTGCTGTAGCTGTGACGCCATTGCACTCCATTGAGGGTGACAATGTGAGACTCTGTCTAAAAAAAAAAAAAAAATAGAATTAGCTGAGTTCAGTGGCTCACACCTATATTACTAGCACTCTGGGAGGCCAAGGTGGGTGGATTACCTGACTTCAGGAGTTCGAGACCAGCCTGAGCCAGAGCAAGAACCCCTTTCTATAAAAGTAGCTGGGCACTGTGGTAGGTGCCTGTAGTCTCAGTTACTCAGGAGACTGAGGCAAGAGAATCACTTAAGCCCAAGAGTTTGAGGTTGTTGTGAGCTATGACACTGCGGCATTCTACTGAGGGTGATAGAGTGAGACTCTGTCTAAAAAAAAAAAAATGTAGACAAAATTAGCCATGTGGTGATGTGTGCCTGTAGTCCTAGCTGTTCAGGAAGCTGAGGCAGGAGGATTTAAAAAAAAAATTCTGGGGTGTTGCCTGTGGCTCAGTGACTAGGGCACCGACCCCATATACTGAGGGTGACAGGTTCAAACCTGGCCCCGGTCAAACTGCAACAACAACAACAAAAAAAAAAAAAAAAAAAATAGCTGGGAGTTGTAGCAGGTACCTATAATCCCAGCTACTTGGGAGGCTGAGGCAAGAGAATCCCTTAAGCCCAAGAGCTGGAGGTTGCTGTGAGCTGTGTTGCTACATCAATCTACTGAGGGCGACATAGTGAGACTCTGTCTCAAAAAAAAAAAAAAAAAAAAAATTGGGGGGCGGTGCCTGTGGCTCAAAGGAGTAGGATGCCAGCTCCATATACCAGAGATGGCAGGTTCAAACCCAGCCCAGGCCAAAAAAAAAAAAAAAAAAATTCTGACTCTGCCAACTTACATTACAAACTTTTTTTTTTTTTTAAATTGAGACAGAGTCTCACTTAGTTGCCCTCTGTAGAGCACTGTGGTGTCACAGCTCATAGCAACCTCAAACTCTTGGGTTCAAGAGATTCTTTTGTCTTAGCCTCCCTAGTAGCTGGGACTACAGGCGCCTGCCACAATGCCCAACTATTTGTTGTTGTTATTGTTATTTAGCCAGGTCTGGGCCCGGTTCGAACCCACCAGCCCCAGTGCACATGGCCAGAGCCCTATCCACTGAGCTATAGGCGCCCCTAGATTACAAACTTTTAGTGGCTTCTTATCTTATGGGATAAAATCCTAGCTTATTTGCTCGACCTAAGGTTCTTCATGAGGTTCTCACACCTTCCTCTCCCATTCATAACTCCTAGTCTTTTCCTGGGTCTACACACACAGTTGTACAAACCCTGCTGAAATGCTTGAATTTCATGCTGGGTGCAGTTGCATGCCACCATGTCTCTGATGGAACTGTTTCTTCCACCTAAAATGCTCCCTGAACAAACACATGTCTACTGATTTTTTAAGATTCAGTTAAAAATCATCTCTGTTAACTATCTCAAGTAAAATGAAACACTTCATTTTTTGTGTACCCTCTGATCTCTCTATTGAATCTTTAGCATAATGCCTTTCAATGCGGTATTTACAAGTATCATATGTACTCTTGTTTGCCCTTACTAAGAGTGAGTTCTTTTAGGGAAGGAACTATGTCTTATTCATCTTTGTGTATCCCACGCCTGCATGATCCTTGTCACTTACCAAGTGCCTTTTGTTTTTAACCATTTTTAATTTTTTTTTTTTTTAGACAGAGTCTCACTCTATTACTCCAAGCTAGAGTTGCCCACACCCTGCCCATTTTAACTTTTAATTTTAATTTTAATTTTTTTTTCCATCTTAATTTTTTTAAGACAGGGTTTCACTATGTTATCCATGCTGGTCTTGAACACTTGGGTCAAGAGATCCTGCCAGGCTGGGTGCAGTGGCTCACACCTGTAATCTCAGCACTTTGGGAGGCTGAGGCAAGAGGATGGCTTGAGGTTAGGAGTTCAAGACCAGCCTGTGTAATATAGTCAGACCCTATTGTTACCAAAAATTTAAAAATTAGCTGAGTGTGGTAGCATGTGCCTGTAGTGCTAGCTATTTAGGAGATTGAGGCAGGAGGATCACTTGAGCCCAGGAAGTTATAATGAACTATGATTGTGCCACTGCATTCCAGCCTTAGTGACAGAGTGAGAACCCTGTCTCTGGGGGGGAAAAAAAAAAAAAAAAAAAAGCCAGACTCTCCCTCTTCACCTTCCAAGTAGCTGGGATTACAGGTACATGCCACCACACCTGGCTGGTGAATGACTTTTAGATAAAGATATGAATGATTAGACAGACCAGAAACCTGAAGTTGTAGTACTGGCCCCATTGTTAGAGTGTAGAGTGTAGCCAAGGGTTCTGTCAAGGACTTAACTAGTACTGTCAATTACTGAAGACTTCTCTTGCATTTGCTTTTAGAAGAGTCTCCCTGAGAAGAGCCTCTTCTCATCACCCAATGTGGTGAGCCATCTGCCCCACCCCTGAGGACAGGATGAACACCTGGCATCTAAAATGGAAAGCTACTCAGGTATAGGACTTCAAGGGTGAGGGGTGTAGAGGACAGAAGAGCTAGGATGCTCATAGCCACAGCCTGGATGGCCCACTACAGGGAACCTGGTCTAGAGGAAATGTCATTGAGGTTATTCTGTTTCCCAGGTGCAGATGCCAGGACTAGGGGCTGGTGAATGTAGGACTTGGCTGTAGTGAGGATGGGCCAGCATTGCTGCAGGAGGAACAGATATGTCAGCGAGGAAATGGGAAGAGACAGCAACCATGGCTCCATCGCCCATACTTCTTGTGGTGTATAAGCAATAATTCTTTCCCTTTCATTGTTGAGTAGCAAGGATTCCATTGCATGAATGTACCACAATTTGTTTATCCATTGACCTGTTGATGGATAAGTAGGTTATCCATTTGAATTGTTCCCAATTTTAAGCTACTTCTAATAAAGCTACTGCTGCTGTGAATATTTGTGTATGAGTCTTTTAGACACAGTCTCACTCTGTTGCCCAGGCTAGAGTACAGTAGCATCATTATAGCTCACTACAACTTCAAATTCTTGGACTCAAGTGATCCTCCTGCCTTGGCCTCCTAAGTAGTTGGGTCTATGGACATGTACCACCATGCCCAGCTAATTTTTTTCTACTTTTTTTTTTCTTTTTGAGACAGAGTCTCACTTTGTTGCCCCTGGTAGAGTACTGTGGCATCATAGCTCACAAAAACCTCAAACTCTTGGGCTCAAGAGATTCTCTTGCCTCAGCCTCACAAGTAGCTGGGACTACACAACTTGCAGCTGTTTTTTAGAAATGGGGGTTTCACTCTTTCTCAGGCTTGTCTTGAACTCCTGAGCTCAAGCGATCCACCCTCATTGGCCTCCCAAGTACTGGGATTATAGCTGTGAACCACCTTGCCTGGCTTTTTCTACTTTAGATAGAGACAGGGTCTGGCTCTTGCGCAGCCTGGTCTTGAACTTCTGACCTCAAGAGATCCTCCTGCCTCGGACTCCCAGAATGCTGAGATTACAAGCATGAGCCACTGTGCCCAGCCAGTGTATAAGTCTTTACATGGACATACATATATTTTGATTTTTCTTGAGTAAATGCCTAGGAGTAGAACGGGTAGGACATATAGTAACTGTATGTTCAATTTCTTCTTCTTTTTTTTTTTTTTTGAGACAGAGTCTCACTTTATCACCCTCGGTAGAGTGCCGTCGTGTCACAGCTCACGGCAACCTCCAGCTTTTGGGCTTAGGGGATTCTCTTGTCTCAACCTCCCAAGTAGCTGGGACTACAGGCGCCGGCCACATGCCTGGCTATTTTTTGTTTCAGTTTGGCCGGGGCCGGGCTCAAACCCGCAACCCTCAGTATATGGGGCCGGTGCCCTAACCACTGAGCCATAGGCGCCACCCAGAAAAACAAAGTTTTAAGTCATGGCCAGACATTAAAAGGGCTTGTTCTGTAAAATTTCGATTCAGTCAAAAGGCCACACTCAAGGATCCAAAAAGCCACATGTGGCCCTGAGGCTGCAGGTTCCCCACCCTGGAGGCTTCAAACTAGAACAAAGGGAAATAAAGAAATAATCAGTGGACCACACACTCTAAACCAGGCATCCTCAAACTGCAGCCCATGGCCACGTGAAACGGTGTGAATTGTATTTGTTCCCGTTTTGTTTTTTACTTCAAAATAAGATATGTGCAGTGTGCATAGGAATTTGTTCATAGTTTTTGTTTTTTTAAACTATAGTCCGGCCCTCCAACAGTCTGAGGGAAGTGAATTGGCCCCCTGTTAAAAAAGTTTGAGGACGCCTGCACTAAACAGACAACAGAATCCTGCCATTCTGGCTCAGCCTCTTTTCTCCAAGCCAAGAGAAAACTGCTCCAACGAATTAAGCCGTTATCTCAACTACCATATTGGCAAGATGGTTCTGGGTGAGGCAAAAGAGCAGACTTGACTCTAGGAGACTGAGTGACTGTACAAATCCACACCAGGGCAGCCTGCGAGGACAGGGAGCAGCTGGGTGGATTCACCTGACCTCGGCTGCTCCCTTCCTCACGCCTTCCCTTTCACACTCCTCTCTGCCTCTAAAGCCCAAACATCCTGCACCCCACCTGGATCGCTCTCACCTCTGGGTTTCTCCTGTGGGTTCCTCAGGCCAATGGACTGTTCTGAAGAGCCCCTCATCTCCCCCAGCACTCAAGGGAAATGAACAGCAAACATCATCTTAACTAGCTGACAGAGGGCAAAAAGGCTTTGAGTATGTTGGAATCTTTGAAAAAGCCACACTCCTTTGCCTACACACCTTCTACCCTCTCTTCTTCCTGCCACAGCTGCTGCAGTGGGTAGAGATGGAGGTGACGAAGGGGTGGACCCAATATGGTGTTTTCGCAGTTAAGACTGAGATCGTGGGCGGTGCCTGTGGCTCAGTGAGTAGGGCGCAGGCCCCATATACCAAAGGTGGCGGGTTCAAACCCGGCCCTGGCCAAACTGCAACAAAAAAATAGCCGGGCGTTGTGGCAAGCGTCTATAGTCCCAGCTACTCGGGAGGCTGAGGCACGAGAATCGCCTAAGCCCAGGAGTTGGAGGTTGCTGTGAGCTGTGTGATGCCCCGGCACTCTACCAAGGGTGATAAAATGAAACTCTGTTTCTACAAAAAAAATAAAATAAAAAAAAATAAGACTGAGATCGTGGGGTGGTGCCTGTGGCTCAGTTGGTAGGGCGCTGGCCCCGTATACTGAGGGTGGTGGGTTCAAACTCAGCCCTGGCCAAACTGCAATAAAAAATAGCTGGGCGTTGTGGCGGGCTCCTGTAGTTCCAGCTACTTGGGAGGCTGAGGCAAGAGAATCACCTAAGCCTAGGAGTTGGAAGTTGCTGTGAGCTGTGACACTATAGCACTCTATGAGGGCAATAAAGTGAGACTCTGTCTTTTAAAAAAGATTGAGATCGTGGAGAGACAGGAGGAAGTATGGTGAGGGCCTATTCCAGCACCCATAGCTCTGAAAGGGGGGGGGGGGTTGGGACAGGATCAGAGTGGGGGTACCATCCAGCTCTGGCTCCACAAATTGGAGTAGGAAAGGGCAGAGGTTAGCAGGACTGCAGGAACAGAGCTGGGCATGCACAGGTCCACTCAGGGCCAGTATTCCCAGTGGGGAGGAAACAGGAAGCTGTAACTTCCTCTCTCCTTCCTGTCTCTGCTTTGAGCCTCAAGGTCACTTGCAGCCAAGATGAACCTGTGTTAGTTGGCATTGTTCCCCGGTATCCTGCTCCCTTCCACCACAGAGGCCCCAAACTTCTTTGAAATATTCATCATTCACGGGGGACACAGAGATAGCTGTTTCACGTTTCATCTCATTCGCCACACCAATCCTGTGAAGCAGAGACTTCTCTGGAAGTTTTAAATATGGAAACAGGCTCAGGGGGAGGAAGTAGCTCACCCAGGCACAGCTGGTGTGTAGCAGGCTGTGGCCTCCAGAGCCTCAGCTCTTTCCTCCCAGACTCATTCAGATGTCTGCCTCTGTGCCCGCTTCCAGCTCCTTCCCCTGGGCCCCAAAGAAGTATTTGCCTGAAAGGGGGGGGGGGGGGGCATCAGCACTGCTAGGAGCAGAGGAGGCTGTGGTCTGGCTCCTGTCATCCCTGGGACAGGGAATTTCCAGCTCTCTCCCTGGGGTGGAGACTTGGGGCTGCCCTCCACAGTGGGATAAATCCCTGTGCCAGAGCCCTTCTCCTTCTCTCTCTCTCTCTCTCTAACACACACACACACACACACACACACACTGTCTCTCTCTCTCATCCCAGTTAGGGCTCTTCCCTTCCCTGCCCCGCCCACCACCCATCTGGACCAACAGGGGAGGGTGGGTTCTCCCACCCACGGTACCGCTCCCTCTGTGGGCGTGGGCCAGGGCTCCTGGCAACTAGAGGCTACTGAGA
The DNA here is from genome assembly GCA_963574355.1 of Loris lydekkerianus. Lineage (NCBI taxonomy): Eukaryota > Metazoa > Chordata > Mammalia > Primates > Lorisidae > Loris > Loris lydekkerianus. The sequence goes on along the minus strand of CAUYPK010121196.1, from coordinate 12,807 downwards.
AGCACTTGGGTCCAGAGCCTTCTTCAGAGAGCTGCGGCGGCCTCTGCCAGTCTGGCAGGCACCTGTGGACCTCTCTGCTCAACACCAACTTCTGAACCCTGCAATGTCCAACATCTCTGCCTTTCCATCGAGCTTCTTCTGGGTCAACACCTCTGGAGGCAGCATACTGAATGCTGACGATGCTGCCATGCCTGTCCAATTCCTAGCCCTGAGGGTCATAGTTGCCCTGGTCTATGGGCTTGTGGGGGCCATCGGCTTGCTGGGAAATTTGGCCGTCCTGTGGGTACTGGGTAACTGTGCTCGGCGAGACCCTGGCCCACCTTCAGACACCTTTGTCTTCAACCTGGCGCTGGCAGACTTGGGGCTGGCACTTACTCTCCCCTTCTGGGCAGCTGAGTCAGCACTGGACTTCCACTGGCCCTTTGGAGGTGCCCTCTGCAAGATGGTCTTGACTGCCACTGTCCTCAATGTCTACGCTAGCATCTTCCTCATCACGGTGCTGAGTGTTGCCCGATACTGGGTGGTGGCCATGGCTGCAGGGCCAGGCACCCACCTCTCTCTCTTCTGGGCCCGCGTGGCCACCCTGGCAGTGTGGGTAGTGGCTGCCCTAGTGACGGTGCCGACAGCTGTTTTTGGGGCTGAAGGTGAGGTGTGGGATGTGCGACTCTGCCTGCTGCGCTTCCCCAGCAGGTACTGGCTCGGGGCCTACCAGCTGCAAAGGGTGGTGCTGGCCTTCATGGTGCCCTTGGGTGTCACCACCACCAGCTACCTGCTGCTGCTGGCTTTCCTGCGGCGGCGGCAACGGCGACGGCAGGATAGCAGGATCGTGGCCCGTTCTGTCCGCATCCTGGTGGCCTCTTTCTTCCTCTGCTGGTTCCCAAACCATGTGGTCACTCTCTGGGGTGTCCTGGTAAAGTTTGACCTGGTACCCTGGGACAGCACTTTCTACACCATCCACACCTATGTCTTCCCCGTCACCACTTGCCTGGCACACAGCAACAGCTGCCTCAACCCTGTGCTGTACTGTCTCCTAAGGCGGGAACCCCGGCAGGCTCTGGCAGACACCTTCCGGGATCTGCGATCCAGGCTATGGCCCCAGGGCCGAGGCTGAGTGGAACCAGTGGCTCTAAAGGAGGTAGGAAGGCCGTGGGTGGTGAGCACTCCCCCAGAGAGTGGCCCATCTACCCTACTCACCAACCTGGACAAAGGGACACCCAGGTGACGGGTACAAGCTGACTGCTCTCCTGAGATCTCGCAGGTGTAGAGTCCTCACATCCCAAGAAGAGCTGCCCTGTCTGCCAGGCTGCAACACTCAAAGGGAAAGTCTGATCTTTGATCCCCAAGGTGTGGAGAAGATGGGGGCCCAGATCAGAGCTTAGTGTGACAAAGCTTAAGTCTCTATTTGGAGGTGGGGAAGAGGAGGATCTGAGAATAAATCTCTGGATTATCAACAAATTGTCCTGACCTTTTATCCCAGTCCCACCTTCAATTCACTGTGGAATAGACAAAAGGATTTGTTACCCTATTTCTGCCTTTTGTAGGAATTCCCAGATTTCCCCTAAGCCTTCTAGGCTAATGGATTAGAGGTCAGTGACCGTCTATCTGTCCTCTCTACCCCTCCACCCTCACTCACCTCAAAACAGGGTTTCTCTTGTCATTCTTTGGTACCAAGGCCAAAAATGCCCTTTCTCTGGCCATTCCTGTCATCTTACCGTATCAGTGGTACCCACAGATACTGCTTGCAGAGGCCTCAACTGCAAAGTTGTAGCTCCCTGGCAGGGATGCCAGGTGTGAGGTCTTGCTGTAATTTCTGGCACCTGACAAGCTCTAGGTATAAAACCCTACCTAGTGCTACCTACAGTATCCATTTTTTTAATTTATTTCTTTTTGAGACAGAGTCTCACTTTGTCGCCCTTGATAAAGTGTTGTGGCATCATAGCTCACAGCAACCCCAAACTCTTGGGCTTAAGAGATTCTCTTGCCTTAGACCCCTAAGTAGCTTAGCTGGGACTACAGGTGCCTGCCACAACACCGGTCTATTTTTTTTGAAATGGGATCTTGCTCTGGCTTAGGCTGGTCTCAAACCTGTGAGCTCAGGCAATCCAGTTGTCTTGGCCTCCCAAGTGCTGGGATTACAGGCATGAGCCACCTCACTGGGCCCATAGCATCTCTCTTTAAATCAGGATTTGAAGGCACAAGTGAAGACAATGACAGACAAAGATGTGGGTGGGGCAAATACAGAAAACCATTGGTAGATCAGGCTGACGGTAGGGCCAGAGAAGCAGAAATCACAGAAAACGGTGCTGTCAGCTTGGGTGTCAGAGCACCTGGATTTGAACCTTTACCTTGGGTAAATTACTGTTTCTCTGTACCAGTTTTCTTACTGTAAAATGGGCAATTAAGGATTCAACTGCCTAACACATACTGTTAGCTATTATTCTGACACCTTATAATGGAAACAAAGAAAAGGAGAAAATAAGAGGATAGCTGTGCCCACAGGGAGCCATGAAGATCTTGTGTGGGATGTTTCTACACACTATGTGGAGTATAATCAAAGTCCGACACAAAGAACTGAGGGGTTAGCCCCTCTTAAAAAAGGTGTGTTCTCCAGGGAAGGGGGCTCTTTTTTTAAGAGGTCCTGGCTCCCTGAAGCACTTTATCATCTTCGGTAGAGTGCTGTTGCATCACAGCTCACAGCCATCTCCAACTCCTGGGCTTAGACGATTCTCTTGTCTCAGCCTGCCGAGTAGCTGGGACTACAGGCACCCGCCACAAGGCCTGGCTATTTTTTTGTTGTTGCTGCATTTTGGCCGGGACCAGGATTGCACCTGCCACTCTTGGTACACGGGGCCGACGCCCTACCCACTGAGCCACAGGTGCTGCCCTTCCTTTTGGTTTTCTTGTTCATTATGACCCATCCATGATAAAAGTCATCAGAAGGGACTTTCTGGGGGGAAAAGGAGGCGGCAAAGGAAATATGGGATGGTGCTTCCACTTCCATTACCTTTGCTTCCCACCTCACCAAGCTCCCTAACCTATCTTGTATGTAACTGGCTGCTCAAGATTATGGAGCAGTAGCTGGGAGCAGTGAGTATAGAGCCCCCTGCCCAGTTTTATTGCTAAGAAGAGGCTCTAAAGAGCCACCCAATTCACAACATATTAAAGCAGTATAAAAGATATTTAATTAGCTGCTTGATGTTTAATTTCCTTTTTGATAACGTTTAAACTGGTTCCAAAGCCCCAGGTCTGCTCTCAGGCAGTTTGGGAGGATGGAAAATCTTCCCCCACCTAAGTTCCCCTCCTCACACCCCCCCAACAGCTCCTCTGACAGCCTTGCTGGGATCCGGATATTGGCTCCTCTGGGGGTATCTCTGCTTTATGGGACCTGGAGGTAAATATTGACAAAGTTCACACAGGTTCAAGTCAGAGGAGAGTGAATGCACATAAACCTACCCCTGGAGGGGTAGAGGGAGGGAAGGGTGTAGCAAGGGAGGAAGAAGGGAGGGCTGGGCACAGCAGAAGGTGTGGCACTCCTCTCTGATTAGAAAGGTTTTTTAGTGAGAAGCTGGGTCCTGGCTCCCTGAAGCACAAAGCCAGAGAGCTTTGCAACTGCAGCAGGAGGGACAGAAGTTAAGACTGTGAGTTCCCCAATGTGGGATTATGGAGAAGACAAAGGGCAGAATGATCAAAAATGGAAGAAGACCTGGCTCTCAGGAACCCAAACAGAAATGCTTTGACACCATGTTTGGGGACTGAAGATGAGAGGGTTTTGGCAAAGGCAGAAGGGACAGCAGTACTGAGAAAAAGGCAGTATTGCTCTATAGCAGTGGTTTGGGGGGTCAAATGACCCTTTTACAAGGGTCACCTAAATGCATCCTATATATCAGATATTTACATTAGGATTTCTAACTAGCAAAATTAGTTATGAAGTAGCAGGGAAAATAATTTTATGATTGGGGTCACCACAACATTAAGAACTGTTATTAAAGGGTGGCAGCATTAGGAAGGTTGAGAACCACCGTTCTACAGAGAGCTGTGGGCTTCTCCACACCCAGTGTAGGATCTGCCTCAGCTTTGCAGTTCCTCTCTTGACTGGCACCCTTCACTGGGTGCACAAGGGTGTTGATAAAACCTACACTCCCCTTTCTTGGTGGTCTTCCCATGCTGTCCCCACTCCGTCCTTACAGCTTTGACGTCCAGCTGTTTCAGCTGACATGGAGACAGCTGCCAAGCGGGAGTCAGTGTATCTGAGATTTGAAACTGGCATTTTTAGGCAGAGTAGCCAAGAGGGGCACAGTGGAGGACTAAATTAAGAAGACTGACCCCTTCCTGGCCTGGCAACCTTTCTGCACTCATTTCCCTGCTATAAAATGGTAACAATTGATTCTCATAATGGATGTGAAAGCACCTTGAAAAGGCCATATGGTGGTCAGAGTGGAAAAGTGCTGGCTGCTCGACAAGCTCTGAGACTCCAACTTCTCTTTCCTGCTGAGGCTCTGCACCCCATTCTTCTCATCTTACCCACAATCCAGCAAAGACTTGCACATATGCCCCCATTTACATAACCCCAGATGCCCCCTCCTCCCTTCCCTCTCAGCCGTGAAGCTGGGTTATCAACCATGAACAGGAAGTAAAATCAAGCCAAGAACTGAAACCAACTAACCCCTTACTGCCTCTCCAAGAGGGTGTCCTATGATGGTCACCCCAGGGCTCTGACATTACAGAGATGAACAGGGGCAGGGCCAGGGCCACATCTGAAAATGACAACAACAGGGACAGGAGGACAGGACGGCACCAAAAGGGGACAACAGGCTGTGTTGACTTCTGAGCACAGCATGCAAATAAGATGAAGACTGGAATCCCCAACAATGAAACCTGAGTACCCCTTCACTTTTACTTTTATCCTTGGATTTGTGAATTAAAAAAAAAGATATGCAGCAGCTACTTTTGTTAGTGGCCTTCTCTTCAGTGAGGCAGGGACTGCCCTTTTGGAGAGGAAAGGGGCCTTTTGGAGAAGAAAGGACGACAGTCACTGCCCTGCGCTCCCCTCACCATCACCCTTAGAACTGACAGACACTAGGAAAGATAGCACCTTGTGGGGTTCTAGGTCTTTAATTTTCCCTGCTTGATCTTTTTTTGTTTTGTTTTTAAACAACCAAATTGGCAGGAAAATGGCTGGGGTTGGTGGGCATGGGGTGGTCCATTGAGAAGTTCCCAAAATTCACACTGAGGTTTCAGGTCATGGTTGCTGAGGTGGAAGACAAGGTTAGGGTTCCTAGAGATTTCCCAGACCATCCTAGAACATTTTCCCAATGGCTGGGAAAGAGGTCAGTCAGTATAGGTCCCCCACTGCTGTAGATGAAGGGAGAAGTCATTTTCTCTCTCACCCCTCAACCTGCTCAGAGATGTGGAGATAGAAGGCTGCAATCTCTAATTACCTACAATCTTTTCTTAAAAATATAAAACACGTGCAATTGGCTTTGGTACAAAAAAGGAAAAAAAAAAACAAAAAAAAAAACACACACACACAAAACATTCTGGTCCCTGTGGAGTTTTCCCCTTCATCCTAACAAACCATTATGACACCCACTTCTATCCTGTCAACTCTAGGAAGCCAGGTTGTCTCCCTAGGGCTCCCATGTAGGATAGAGGGGAGGACAGTGGTAAGTGGTGGAGGGGAGAGGGCAGAGGGACATGGCCCTGCCCCAGCTCTCCTTCAAGGGCAGTGGAGTCTTATAGCTGCAGCCTCTCCTCTGAGATGGGAGTGCTAGGGAGGGGTGTAGGGCTAGAACCCGGCAGCTGGATGGTTAAGCCTGATATACCCCAGTAGTGTTAAAGGACAGGCCCCCTGATCCCTATGGCTTGGTTCCAATGTCCCTGGTCCTATAAATTCCTCCTCTCCCCCTGTAACTAATAAACAATAAATAAATAATTTTTCCTAAAGTATAGGGAAGAAGGCATGAGAAACTGGCATTTGTGGTGTAGCTTTTGGATGCCAGCCACTTGGGGGTATTGTGGCCTAATTCCCCCAGCATTTTAAATGGCCCCAGGTATCCAAGGATCCCAAGAGCTGGCAAGAACAATCAGCAGTTCTTTCAAATGTTCCCTCATCATTGGTGAATGGAGTCCCCAAGGTTTGCCCCCTCAGTAATGTTCTTCAGTGGGGCACAGGCACAGGGAGGGGCCCCCTTAGGTCTCGGAGGGTATAGGCTCCCCATCACGGCTCTCTGTCTCCTCCGGGATGTCCTGCATTCGGGTGAAATCTGAAGGGGACAGAGCAAAATAGTTAGCAGGGCCTCCCGTGAGGACTGCACCCTGCACTAATGCCTCTCCATCTGTGGGCCAGGGGCTCGACAAGTTGTGAGTCCTGGGAGGAGGGGAAAACCTGTTGACAAAGTGACCAGGGCACTCTACCCAAGGTGACAGAGGGAGGCTCTGTCTTAAAAAAAAACATAAGCATGTACCCACACCTAGGTACACACTGGATACACTTTGTAACTACACAAAGATACAATTTGATTAATAAAATACAAAATACTGGCCTGGTGAGGGCTCTCACCTGTAATCCTAGTACTCTGAGAGACTGAGGTGGGAGGATCCCTTGAGCTCAGGAGTTTGAGACCAGCCTGAGCAAGAGCGAGACCCCATCTCTACTAAAAATAGAAAAACTAGCTGGGCATTGTGACAGGTTCCTGTAGTCCCAGCTACTCAGAAGGGTGAGGCAAGAGGATCCCTTGAACCCAAGAGTTTGAGGTTGCTGTGAACTATGACACCATGTCATTCTACCCAGATGACAGAGACTCTGTTTCAAAAAAAAAAAAAAAAACAAAACACCCAACCAAGTTTTAAAATTATAATATGAAATCACAGTAGCTTTTGATTACTATTTTCTGAATCCACTAGAACTCACAGGCCTTTCAAACAGAGTTGGGCTCCAGCCCCAATGCTGGAGGTGGTGGGTTCAAACCCAGCCCCAGACAAAAACTGCAAAAAATAAAAATAAAAATAAATAAATAATTTTTTTTTTTTTAGATAGTCTTACTTTGTTGCCCCTCAGTAAAGTGTCACACCTCATAGCAACTTCAAACTCCTGGACTCAAGCGATTCTCTTGCCTCAGCCTCCCAAGTAGCTGGGACTATAGGCACACACCACAACACCTGGCTATATGTTAGAGATGGGGTCTCGCTCTTGTTCAGGCTACTCTCGAACCTGTGAGTTCAGGCAAAACACCAGCCTCAGCCTCTCAAGTGTTAGGATTACAGGTGTGAGCCACCACGCCTGGCCCCCAATTTTTTTACTTTATAATCTATCTCTCAGGGCAATGCCTGTGGCTCAAGGAGTAGGGCACCGGCCCCATATACCAGAGGTGGCAGGTTCAAACCTGGCCCCAGCCAAAAACTGCAAAAAAAAAAAAAAAAAAAAGTCTACCTCTCACTAGGCACAGTGGCACACACCTACTGCAACAACTACGTAAGAGGCGTAAGCCCTGGAGTTTGAGTCCAGTCTGGGGAACAGTGATAACCTGTCTCTTACAACAAACTCTATGTTTGCTTTAAAAGATTGGGAATCACCCATCTGTTGGAGGAGAGGCTCCCACACACTTTGCTCCCTGGAGTCCCACCACCCACTCATCACCTAACAAAACAGGAAGTCCTTTCTATGTCCCTCCCTAGATTTAACTGCAGGCTGCAGGGGTCAGTTGGGGCCCATTTGAAAGCCACAGCCAAAAGGCCTGTACTCAGGCCGCACTCTACCTCTAGTCCATGTCTCCGCCAGGGTCTCACCTCGGGGACTGTGGGGCGGAGACGGACGGCTGCTACCTTCTTCCTCGCTGCCAGTGTCAGGGTCACTGCTGTCCTGAAGCCGTTCCTCAGGGCTACCCAGGTCCTGCCTCTCCCGATCCTCAAAGGGTCGATGGCTTGAGCGAACAGTGACAGGCAGATCCAGGCGGTCAGGGCCTCGGCTGGGCTGTGGACAGCAGGCAGGAAAAGCAGGCCAGCTCTGCTTAGCGGAGGCAGTGGGTCCTGCTCCCCATCAAAGCTCAGCCATGACTCTGCCTCAGTAAATCTATCACCAACTGATCTCTCTCAGCATCACCACCTGGGTTATTTTCCTTCAATATCTTCTGTTGCACCCATCTAAATTTTTTTTTTTTTTTTTAGACAGAGTCTCACTATGTCACCCTCCGTACAGTGCCATAGACTCAACAGTTTACAGCAACCTCAAACTCTTGGGCTTAAGCGATCCTCTTGCCTCAGCTTCCCAAGTAGCTGGGACTACAGGCGCCTGCCACATCGCCGGGCTATATATATATCTATATGTATCTATTTATCTCTCTCTCTCTCTCTCTCTCTCTCTCTATATATATATATATATATTTTTTTTTTTAGGTTGTAGTTGTCATTGCTGTTTGGCAGGCCCTGGCTGGGTTTGAACCTGTCAGCTCTGGTGTACGTGGCTGGCACACTAGTTGCTGAGCTACAGACACCAAGCCCCTAAATTTCTTTTTAGTTCTCTAACCAGGATCTTAAAACCCTTCAAGTCTGTTGCCTGATTTTGTTTGGGCTTAAATCCCCAATGCCTGATTTCTTTCAGATTCTATGGACCCATATGTCCACCCCAGGTTAGTTCACAACTCCCAGCTGCCTCACCTGTGGTGGGTTGAAACTCAGGTACAGGGCATCGCCTGCAGGGAGGCTGCGCCGCCTTGGGTCCACAGGCCTGCGGGCCCAGGGGGCCTCGGCTGGGAGTGGCTCTGTCTGGCCCAGAGCAGCCAGTTGCCTGCGTGCCTCTTCAGCTTCCCGCTCCAGCACAGCCCGGGCCTGCTCACTCTCCCGGAGGCGGGCTTCCAGGCTGCCAGCTTCGGTAGCCCGCTCCTCACCCAGCCGCCGGCAACGTCGCAGCTCCTCCTGCAGCAGTGCATGTTGCCGCTGCAGCAGGGCCAGCTCAGTGGCCTGCTTTTCAGGAGCCGTAGGCACAGCCCCAGATCTGCCAGCCTCTCCATCCCGGGAGTTAGCTCGGGACAACTTCTCCCTCCTTTCAGGGACTTCAGGGAACCGGGCTTCCATCAAAGTGTCCTGTTGGGCCACAGCCGCCTGGGGGTGGACCACAGGTAAAGGGTGCATTAGAAACCACTGTTTTTTTCTCCCCCCAGCCCAAGGCTCAATTCATCAATCTAGGTGAGCCTGGATTGTGGGAATATTTAGAAAGGCTGTAGGGATGGTCATGCCCCACCTAAATGGACATGTCTGGTCTGGCCTGGCCTTTCTCTTCCCCATTCTAGCCCTTGCCCTACTGACCTGTAGGCCATGCAGAAGTCCATAGAGATTGACCAATCGCTGTAATGCCTCCTAAGGACAGAGGAGAGGGTGGAAACAGGGACCAAGCTTAAGGACATGAGAACTGCCCAGAAGTTGAGTAATTATGGGTATGGGGACAATGATAACTGGAAAGATAGTCAAGTATAGACCCTCCCCCTTGCCACTCCAAGTTGGGTCAGAATTTCTCAGACTGAGAATACCTTCCCTAAAGTTCCCATCTTACCTCCTGGGGAGATCTCAGCTGATTTCCATTTCGATCCTGTAGAAACGGGCAAGGATGGAGAGTCAGCAGGGTAGGCAAATCTCTGCTGCCTGCCCCAAACAGCTTTCTATAGAGGATCCACTGACCAACTGTCCCTTCCCACCCTCTAGCCAAGTCTTGGAACCTTTTTTTTTTGTTTATTTTGAGACAGAGTCTCACTTTGTTGCTCTCAGTTGAGGGAGATAGTGTCATAACTCACAGCAACCTCAAACTCTTGGGCTCAAGGGATCCTCATGCCTCAGCCTCCCAGGTAGCTGAGACTACAGGCGTCTGCCACAACACCTGGCTAGTTTTTAGAGACGGGGTTTTGCTCTAGCTCAGGCTGGTCTTAAACTCCTGAGTTCAGGTGATCTACCTGCCTCAGACTCCCAGAGTGCTAGGATTCTAGGTGTGAGCCACCATGCCCAGCCTTCTTGGAACCTGTTGAGGACCCACCTTCTGGCTGGAGTCTGAGTCAGCTCTGCAAAGCTCAATGGAGCCATTGAAGGTTCTGGCCTCACCATCTGTTGAGAAGGGGAAAAAGATGGGCTGGGCTCATTTTCCTGGGCACTGACACACTCGTTCCCTGGTACCAGCCCACTAGTTTTAGCTCCCCAGCCCACCTACTATCTTGGCTCCCTCCCCTGGCACTCACTGGCAGTGACCCCAGGACTCGTGTTACCACCGCTGTCTAGTTCCAAGGGCAAGGCTGTTTCTCGGGGCATCAAGAGCAATTCCACCCCAGGACCCACCAGCAGGTCTTTCAGGCTCTCCACTGTGAAGAAAAAGGAAGAGGTAAGGACAGGAGTGATGTAGGACCCACTGTGGGAACTCTATTTGCCCCCCATGCCAGGGACACTCAGGTTTCCAAATGTAGCTGTAGGGATTCACTCATGTGTCTGCGTAGCAGGCAAAAGGCATTAAAGACACCTGAGGGGAGAGCTGGGCACGACAGTAGGCACTTGTAGTTCTACTAGGGAGGCTGAGGTGGGAGGATCACCTGAGCCCAAGAGTTCAAGGCCAGCCTGGGCAATACAGTGAGACTCCTTCACATCCATCTCAACAACAATTAAAAAAAAAAAAAAAAAAAAGGAAGTTTAAGGGACAGCAAAATCATATCAAAATCATATGTAGCATAAGTGGTGTCAAACAGTAGCAAGAACCATGCTCCTCCCCTGCCTTTCTCAGGAAACAGCATAGAACAGGTGCTGGGGGTGTATATGGCCTCTGGGGTTGGTGTCATCCTTTTCTGTGTGGTCAGGTCGAGCCACACGTCCATGTTCTGTGATGCCCCCCCTGGGAGCTCCCTCACCCTCACGGATAGCATCCTGCAGCAGGCGCTCGCCACGAGGGGACTCAAGAGACTCTGAGCGGAAAAGGCCCCGGGGCAGGGTGGGCAGGGGCATCCCACTGCTGCCATCCTCTTCTGCCTGGAAATGAGTCATCTCAGCAAACAGCCCGACTTTCTCTTGCAGCAGTTCCACCAGTGCCTGGTCCTTCTGCCGCAGCTCCACTGTGGATAAAGATAGGTGAGCATGTGGAGGGCCTGAGACCCAGAACAGCCAGAAAAGTGGAGGGGCAGTCCTGCTGTAGAGGGGGAGGGCTGAGGAGAGTGGCAGGACTTAATTCTGGTTTATTTGCATATATGAAAAAGAAAATAACCTTTTCAGGGGCAAAAATAACACATGTACTTTTGCTTTTAAAACAAAAAAAGGCCGGGTATGGTGACTCATGCCTGTAATCCTAGCACTCTGGGTAGCCAAGATGGGTGGATTGCTTGAGCTCGGGAGTTCAAGACCAATCTGAGCAAGAGCAAGACTTCATCTCTTAAAACTAGCTGGTGTTGTGGCGGGCACCCATAGTCCCAGCTACTTGGGAGACTGAGACCAGAGAATCACTTGAGCCTAAGGGTTTGAGGTTGCTGTGAGCTGTGATGCTATAGCACTTTACTGAGGGCCACAAAGTGAGACTCTGTGTCAAAGAAAAATAAATAAAACAAAAGTAAAAAAGATTCATGGCAGGGGTTGTAGACCATGCACCAGTGTTCATTCTCCCATCTTCCTTTAATCAGACAATGCACACAGGATTCACCTGGGTGGTGGCTGCCCAAATAAATGACAACTTTTTCCAGCCTAACTTGCAGTTAGATATTGTCACATGACTAAAATCTGGCCAGTGAATGTGAGCGTCTTCCAGACCTGCCCTTTAAACAAATGAGTGTAGGTGGCTCAGCACCTGTATCAGTGGCTAGGGTGCCAAGACACATATACCACAGCTGGCGGGTTTGAACCCAGCCTGGGCCTGCCAAAAGACAATGACAATGACAACAACAACAATAACAACAACAAAAATAGCCGGGTGTTGTGGTGGGCACCTGTAGTCCCAGCTACTTGGGAGGCTGAGGCAAGAGAATTGCTTAAGCCCAAGAGTTTGAGGTTGCTGTGAGCTGTGATGCCACAGCACTCTACCAAGGGTGAGATAGTGAGACACTGTCTTCAAAAAAAAAAAAGGAAAAAGAAACGTGTGTAAATTCTCTTTGTCCCTCTGTGCCTCCCAAGAGGTGGCATGCACATGTGACAATGGGTGCTCAAGTAGCTACTTTGGACCTGGACATAGAAGCTTCCCGTTGAAGATGGCAGAACTGCACTTCCGAACTTCCCACTTTGGATTATTATATAAAAAGGAATAATTTTCTACCTTTTTGTTGTTGTTGTTATAGTTGTCATTGTTGTTTTAGCTGCCCCAGGCTAGGTTTGAACCCGCCAACCTCCGTGTATGTGGCTGGCACCATAACTACTGTGCTATGGATGCCAAGTTGATTTTTCTTTTCTTTCTTTTTTTTTTTTTTTTGGAGACAGAGCCTCAAGTTGTCCCCCTGGATAGAGTGCTATGGCATCACAGCTCACAGCAACCTCCAACTCCTGAGCCCAAGCAAGTCTCCTGCTTCTGCCTCCCAAGTAGCTGGGACCACAGGCGCCCACCACAATGCCTGGCTATTTTTTGGTTGCAGCCATCGTTGTTTTTTTTTTTTTTTTTCCCCCCCACATCTTAAGTTTATTTACAGACTCAAATAGTATGCTATTGAGTTCAAGAGTTTGATCCACTTTTCAAATAGAATACACCTTTTAAATGCTCTTCATATCTGTTAAATGGATGAATGAAAACATCTTTACTTCTTAAGCAGTTGGTGTCTTACTATAAAGAAAGGTGCAGCAAATCCAGATCCAAAGTACAAAGTCATCATA